>JANHAO010023981.1:0-11740 GCA_026873985.1 Saraca asoca
TAATAAGTGGAGTGACACACTTCAAGCAATATTGGATAGAATTCCAAAACCTCTTATCTCTCAAGACAATCTCTACTATATTTTTACCTTCTTGTCTAGTTACATATGCACTAGTGGCCCATTTTCTTGATGCAAACATAGGTGTGGGATCACACTTTCTACTCATAATAGACCTCAAAGTAAGATAGGTGGTCGCAAATCTTATAATTGTCAGCCTTGTCAACTCCTTACCTTTAGAATATTCTCTATACAAAGCAAGTACCCAAGCATGCCTATAACTAAAAATTGTGATTTGCTTGGCCTTAGAAATTGTATTATGGAAAATTGGAAGCTTGCCAATATCTTCAAGAATTAAATCAATGCAATGAGCTGCACATGATGACCAAAATAATTTTATTCTCTTCTCTTCTAACTTATGACTGCAGCTACAAGAGCTGAGGCACTATCTGTCACTACCTGCACCACATTTTCTTCCCCAATCTCTTCCATAACACCATCTAATAACTCAAAAATTTTTGTGGCATCCTTGATTACATCATTAGTATAAATGGATTTTAGGAAAAAGGTGCCCCATGGATTATTGACAAGAATGCCAGTAAGTGACCTCCCTATTCCATTGGTCCATCCATCACACATCAAAGTATAACCATTCTTTTTCCATTCAATTTTATATTTTTCTAAATTTGCTTGAACATTATTAACTTTTTTCTTTAAGTAAGACTCCCTTACCTCATAAGGTTTAAGCGTTTTCCATAATTGCCAATAGATTTCAACATTTTTGAATAATGGGCTTCATGCCAAATTAAATGGCGAAACATTACCATATATGCATCTACAAATATCTTCAATCATCGCTTCCCTATCCTTCAACATTTTATTTATTATCTTTTGTTTAGGATTAGGAGACCCTCCTTTTCCTTTGGTAACAAACAAATCTATTTTTCCTTTTTTTGCAATATCACTATCTTGTGTGCATACTACATCTTGAAAGATTTCATCACTACCAACATTGTTTTTTCTCAATTGAATTTTTTTCCACATCTTCTAAAATTTAATAAACATTTATCTCACATTATCCGGAACATTGAAATAAGGAGCAACATCTTTGTTAGAACCTATAAGATGATGCTTTATTCTAAATAATCCTCCCCAGTATTCTTTCTCACAATATTTACATTTAATTTTCATTCTGCTAGCTCCTTCAAATTTCACACAATGGACCCATGTCAAATTTTTTTTTTTGCATTCTTTTTAGAACTCATTTTTGTATTTTTCAAATTCTAAAAGCCAACCAAACAAGAATACAATATTTTTTTAACTTCAATTAAAAGATACTATATATATTTAAATTTGAAAAGTTTTGATTTTTTGCCTTTGAAGAAATTCAAGTATTCAACTTCAAAGATAAAGATGCATCTTTGTCTATTCTACAAGCTCCTCCTTGTCTCTTCTACAAGCTTCTTGATTGGGGACCACAACACTAAATTTAAAATAATGGAGATTTGGGTTTCAAAATGGTGTGGGGCTTCAAGGTAAAAAAAAATAAAGTTTTAGAAGATGGGTGAGGGTAAAAGTGAAGAAGAATGCAAGTGTTATGGGTAAAATTTGACATCACCAGATGAGCTAAAAAGAGGCCGGGAAAGAGCTAAGTCTAGTGAAAAGGCCCAACGCAACCAATCATGAGATCACTGGGAAAAAGGCCAGCTCACTACACTATCATTCTCAGCTCATAGATAGCACGAGCTCGTGACTTGCCTGAGGCTGACCTCACAAGATGAGCAAGAGACCTCTCGGTGCATGAGCTCTAGTCTGCTTGATCACACCACTTCGCTTAGCCTGAAGATTGCTAAGCCCGAGCATAAAGCTGATATGCAATTTGCATTGCCACTCTACAAAATACAGCTTAAGGGCCCCACCCGCAGAAAGCATTTTATGCAAACTAATTAGTAGTTTGTAGAAGCCTACTTATTGTACTTTAGATTGTCTTGTACATTTAATATTTGATGTAATAGATGTATAGTTTATTTAGTTCCATTTGTACCCCTCTATGTTTCTATATTTGGAGGGAGTGAAGCTGTTGTAAAAGGAAAAGGAGAGACTAGCAGAAAATTTGCTAAAAACTATAATGAAAGCCCTATAGAAAACTATTCATCAGCTTAATAAAATATCTTCATCATCATAGGGTCCGGTGTCATCCAGATTTGGCTAAACCACGTTAAACTATCGTGCATTTTCCTCCCTTTCATCCTTGTCTTCTAGCCAATCGGCACCACTCAATCACGCTAACAACCACGAAACGGCTTGGGACCCCAAAGAACCCCCTCCATTGACAAGATTTGGATCTGACCAAAATCCACCGTCAATATTTTGGCATGTTTGGTGGGACCCATTTGCTTTCTAGTTGCTCTTTGTCTTCTAAACTTGAGCCCCGCATACCTGCAATGGCCAGAGGAAAAGCTATCAGAAAATCTAATGCTATCAATAATCAGCTGGAAGGCCTTATAGCAAGTTCATCTACTGCTTGAACCAATGATGGTTCAGCTTCCGTGGTTCACCACCAATCTAGGCAAGTACTCAAAAATACAATAAAAGAATTAACTGAGGCTGTGAGAGCACTAGCACAGGTGCAAGCTCAAGGTGCCTAGAGGCAAGAAGAAATCTTTATGTAGCTTCAGCAGCTACGTGAATGAGTCTAGAAGGAGATTGCTAAGGGCTTGCAATGAGCTCTGGCTCGTAGTCTAAAACATAGGGCCTAGTAATGAAGGAAGTTCTGCAAAGGCTAAAACAGTTGGAGGAATGCCCCCAAACTCAAAATGACTAGCCTCGTTATGAGGAAAGCTCACCATTTTCTATGGAGATCAAAATGCAGCCTCTCCCACAGAAACTAAAAGTACCCGTCATTCCACTCTACGAGCAGAATAGTGATCCTTACGACTATCTGGATGCATTTAACATCCAGATGGATCTCCAAATAGTCGATCTTTCAATAAAATGCCATGTCCTCCTAGCAACATTAGGAGGAATACCTCGGGCATGGTTTAGAAGCTTCTCGGCTCGCAGTGTGAATGGTTGGGAGGAATGTCAAAGGAAATTTGTCGATCAATATTAAGTGCTAAAGAGGCAACTCGCGCCACCCTATCACCTCGTAATGATCTTCTAGTGAAAGAATGAGTTGCTGAAGGATTGCATAGCCAGGTTTAGGCATGAGGCCAACTCGATAGAGAATCCCTTTGAGGAAGGTATATTAATAGCGATCTCCAGGGGACTTCACCAGGATGGGAAATTGTATAAGAGCCTTTATAAGTTCCTAACTCGAGACCTTGCTAAATTCTATGAGTGAGTTGTCAAACAAAATAGATGAGAAGAAACCTTTGACTTAGAAGAGCCTAAGCACAAAAGCAAAATAGCCAGCACCCTTCACAATAGAAAGAGGAGTGAGGGGAATTAGAATGGCAACCCTAGCGACCAGCCAGCAAAAAGGGCCAAGGGCATACAGTTCCAACATCCAAGTCACTGTGAAAGCTATAGCATCCTGTCCAACACGTAGGATAAGATCTTTGCCACTGAAAGGGACAGGGAAGATTTTGGAAAGCTAAGGCCTATAAGAGCTGCTATCAAGTCCTGGGACACGAGCAAATTTTATGCCTATCATAATGTGGTTGGGCATAATATTGTAGAATGTTGGGGACTAAGAGACACCATAGAGGATCTTATTAGAAGAGGTCAGTTACAAGATTATGTGGTGAGGCCATTGGAGTAACAAGCTCAATGGACCCAGCAAATCATTGAAGAGAGCAAGGGCCCTCTATAAGATCCATATTCTGATCTTGTAATATCATGAAGAAATTAATGAAAGAATTCTAGATTTTTACCCAAGTTATCTAAGTGGTGTGCTACATTAAAGAGAAACTACTAGATCCAATATTATTCTCAGTTATTTGACTGAACATAAGCTCAGAGCTTGGGCAAAGGTTACTACCTCGCTAAGACCTCCTCTGGGGGTGAGATGCCTACCCTGACATATGACATTGCAAGCTCATTTGGGGTGAGACGACCCTAAGCCTACCCTGAGATATGATAATGTGAGCTCATCTGGGGGTGAGACAGCGTAAAGCCTACCTCAAGATGCAACAATGTGAGCTCATACCTGAGATGCGACAATGCAAGCTCACCCAGGGGTGAGACGACACAAAGCCTACCCCAAAATGAAAATCTAAGGATTCATCTGAGGGTGAGACGATGCAAAACCTACCTCATTAATACATCCTAGTGAAATGAAAATCTAAGAATTCATTCGAGGGTGAGATGGTGCAAAACCTACCTCATCGATACATCCTAGTAAAATGAAAATCTAAGGATTCATTTGAGGGTAAGACGGTGCAAAACCTACCTCATTGATGCATCCTAGCAAAACAAAAATTTAAGGGTCCACCCAGGGGTGAGATGATGCGAAGCCTACCTCGGAGATCCCTCATAATCTAGTGCAGCCAAGAGCTTACTGAGGTGTGAAGGCACTATTAAACACTCAAGTTTAACAAAGAGCCACAAGCTCGTGTGACAAGAAATGCAGTTCTTATGTGACTAAATGATTGTAGCTCACATGTGATCTCTCTCTCTCTTTCAAGCGTAGCTCGCATGCGACCTTTCTACCATATACTAGTTTCGAAGGAACTTAAATGTCAAGTTTGATCAATTGGAAGTGATTGATTAGTCATCTCAGTATCCTATTCAACTATCTGTTATAAAAAAAATACATTTGAAGAGTACAAAATAGTGAAGAAAAGCTCATTTATTCAATAGGCCTCATCTAATGAGGTAAATTTACATCAAAAAGAGAGAAATATAGAAGTAAAATAGTAAGCTTAGAACTATTGTTGAAAGTAGAAAGATAACTACTAAGAGTCACTAGCAAGAAAACCAATAAGCCTGGCTACTTCTGCTTATATTCCTTAGCTGACAGTTCCTCTAGACCCAGACCCAAAGCAATTCAAAAAGGGGTTAGGAGGCTAGCTGTCAAGGCTACAACTCATAGTAGGGCCGTGAGGAAGTAACGCATGACCCGCATAAGACTCCCCCGTAGCTAGCATGAAGAGTTATCCACGGGAGTCATGTGCAGTAGGCTATTCTCACCTTGGGGTCCTCTACAATAGGCTATTCACACATCAAAGCATTTCACTAGAACCTATATTATCAGAAACATGAAAGCTTGTTTGAAGCTTTGATTAAGCTGTTCTATGGAGAAAGCAAGAAAGGCCCCTCAATCCTTATAAACTAATATGGGTTCAATGAAAGACCCATAGGATAATTGATGCCTTAGATTGGACGGTCCAAAAAGGAAAAGGAATTACCACACCAACGGCCAAGAATCATGCTCAGAAAGAAGCACAGATTGGTTCAAACTGAAAAGAAAGATTTGAAGTTTGAGGTGACAATACAATAGGTTGACACCAAAAACTTTGCTATGACTTTTTCGGAAAGAATTATACTTTCTAGCTCGTAAAGTGAGCTAAGAATCGATGAGCTAATATTTTGAGGGAAGCTTAGCATTATGAAATGGGCAGGTGGGAGCCTAAAAAAGATGAACAAAGCTTATTGAACAGTGAGGTCACTATGCAAAAATCTCAAGTTAGCGGCTCGCATGCAACCTAAAGTCTACAACTCTAATGCGACCTTGAGCTAACATTTCCCACACAACTTAGTGCTCATAATTGGAACACAACTATTCTTAAATATAACATATGTTTTCAAATTCATTATTCATCAACGAGTTTGGCTGATTGGTTATTCAAGTATTTCATTCTGTTATGACATCCACATTATGTTCGCTGGTGTGCAGAATACTTATTTGACAAGATGCAAGCAACATTAAAATAATTTCATTCATTAAAAAGCCTTAATGAGGTAAAATTACAATAAAAAACTCAAGATACAAATAAAAAAAAGAGCCAAAATACAAGTTAGCAAGAAGGCTGAAGAGAATAAAAGCCCTTATAGGGAGGACTTCTACTAATTGAAGAGAGAACGAGCATTATTGCTCCTCAATCTTCTTCTTCTCAAAACTCTTCCTAGCCAGTGGCTCCTTCCTTAACCCACAAAGAGAACAACTCAAGAAACAAGCAGGGGAGGGTCGGCCGGCAAGATGAAATCCCATGGCAAAATCATGAGGAAATAATCCAAGATCTTAGAAAGATCTCTCCTCGTAATCAAGGAGGAAGGACTGCCTAAGAAGGCTTTCTATGTAGCAGACCACATACACATCTCTAGGAAAGCAGGTTCCTATAGGATCGGGAGCCTTATATGAAGCTCACATCAATTCAACCTATTGGCTGAAGAAGAAGTCTCTCATGTCTTAAATAATGGGCTAAATTACTTTCACCGAAGAGTCTAGAAATTCACTCTCAACCACTTCAATTAATGTTTCGGATGAAACGAGATACTCATTTATGAAAATAAGACACATTTAGAGAAAGGAATGGCCTAGATTAGATGAAAAGATGGACTAACCAAAGACTTTAACTACACAATAATTCATGAAGAAAAACCATGCCAATAGATTGCAACTCCCATTCTGCTAAGTGAACTGAGAGTTAGGAAGCCTAGTGTTATGGGTAAAATTCGACATCATCAGGTGAGCTAAAAAGGGGCTGGGAAAGAGCCAAGTCCAGCGACAAGGCCTCGCATGACCAATCATGAGATCGTTGGGAAAAAAGCCAGCTCACTACGCTATCAGTCCTAGCTTGCAGATAGCACAAGCTCGCGACTTGCCTAAGGCTGACCTCGCAAGATGAGCAAGCAACCTCTCGGCACACAAGCTCTAGTCTGCTTGATCACACCACTTCCCTTAGCTCGAAGAATGCTAAGCCCGAGCACATAGCCGATGTGCAACTTGCATTGCCACTTTGCAAAACACAGCCCAAGGGCCCCACTTGCAGAAAGCATTTCATGCAAACCGATCGGTAGTCTGTAGAAGCCTACTTACTATACTTTAGACTGTCTTGTACACTTAATATTTGATGTAATAGAGGTATAGTTTATTTAGTTTCATTTATACCCCTCCATGTTTCTATAAATGGAGGGAGTGAAACTGTTGTAAAAGGAAGAGGAGAGTTTAGCAGAAAATATGCTGAAAACTGTAATGAAAGCCTTGTAGAAAATTATTCATCAACTTAATAAAATATCTTTTTGGACATAGGGTCTGGTGCCATCCAAATTTGGCCAAACCATGTTAAACTATCATGCATTTTCCTCCCTCCTCTCCTTGTCTTCTGGCTAATCGGCGCCACTCAATCACTTTGATAACTAGGAAATGGCTTGGGTCCCCAAAGAACCCCCTCCATTGATAAGATTTGGATCCGACCAAAATCTACCGTCAATAGTTAAAGTAAAGAGAGAGAGAGAGAGAGAGAGAGAGAGAGAGAGAGAGAGAGAGAGAGAGAGAAATAGACCTTGTAGGGGCCTTTTTTTGAAACTAGGTTGCACCCAAAAATGGGTGCCCCTGTTTTGCCCTGGTTTTCCGACGTTGCTTATTGACTCAAATTTAAATAACATTTGATTTTTGTTTAATTGCATTTTATTATGTATACTCGTCGTAGACTATTAAATTATAAGTTGTTGGGTAAACATATTTTTAAATAGTAATTTGATACTTCCCTGTGCTTGCCGCGCTTTTGTAACTAGTTTATTCTTAATATCATATATTCAATCATGCATTCAAACACTCGTTTGCCTACAAGAATTTAAAAAACTAAGGTGGTGTTTAGTTTAAGTATTTCCTATTTTCATTTTCAACTAAAATAGGAAATAAGGTTAGAAACATGTTTAGTTTGATTTTATTGAAAATGTTTCCTAGAAATATTTCTTAAAATGGACTGAAAACTGAAAATGAAAAAAAATCATTTTCATCATTTTTGTTTTCAAAAGTTAAAAACACGGTGGCACTGTTTTAATTTTTTAAAACTTTTAGTTAATTAAAAATGGATAAATTAAATATGTTTTCATTATTTTCATTTCTTAGAAATAGAAAACAGTAAATTAAACTAAACATGTTTTCTAAAATTTGAAATTCTGAAAATGAAAATCATTTTCAGGATATGAAAATAAGAAATGAAAATAAGAAATATTTTCTGAAACCAAACGCCCTCTAATAGTTAAAAGGAGGGAAGTTTTATAATTGTAATGAGATTTAATTGATTAAAAAATTCATTTTTAAATAATACTCACCTACCTAATTTATCTAAATTGAATCCTAATTGGTACAACTCCTCACTAATGTTTCGTAAAATAAATCATTTTGAAATTATATAAGATTTGGAACTTGCTGATGTAATAATTTGAATATAATTTTGAGATATCTTCAATCAACACTGCTTTTCTTTCACTAAAATAGTCAAATTTTGATATATATATATATATATATTTATTGATAGTACAATTGATTTTTAACCATTTAAAGACATTTTTAGTATAATACATTGGCTTAAACCATATCAATGCCCACTTCATCGGTACATTGCCTAGTTGAATTTAATTGATTTTTACAACTATAGTAGAATAATTCATCCTGACAAAAAATATAAAAACACTTTAGCCTCATATATAATTTAATTTACTTTGGCTTTACTCATTAGTTGATACATTTGAATGAAAGTGATCTTACAATTATGTCGATAGTTATTAAAGAATTTTCCAACATGAATATGAAAATTACACATAAAAAACTATAAATATAATTTTAATAATTTATAATTAATATAAATAATTGAATGTATATTAATATATATTCTGTATATATTAAAACATAGTTTATTGATCTATCATGACAACAGAAATTCTCCTTGCAAAAAAGGTTGATCGGCGGAATAGAAAATGGTTGAGAGATGACCTACATACACAATAAAATCAGTGGTGCACGATGGAAGTGGTCTACCAAGCATGCTCTAATGATCAGGTCAATTCTCATGTTGAGCTTCCACAAGTGTAATATTAGATAGATTTAAAGATGAGATACCTGTTTGTTTATATAGGTGTTAAGCGTACTAATTGTCATGCTCCTAAACAAAAGATATATGACCATGTGTGTCAAGCATATTGGTGGCATAAGCAAGATTCCTACTGGGTGGTTGCTGCAATCATACCATTTGTTCATGCTTAGGTCATGCATTTTGTCAAGCATTGATTAGGTGATTGGCTTGCTCAAGTCTGTGACTAACTTTGGGTCCTAAACTGATTGACTAGGTATAACTGGTCAATTGGTTTGTTTTTGAGCCTTTGCTTCTACCTTGCAATCATTTTTTTGATTGGCTTAGGTCAATCCTCTTGTGATCGGTGGTTATTTTGGGCTATGTCATTTTCTCCTTTCTTCGTTTACGAATGCAACAATTTGCTTGCTCAAAAACTCTTTATCTTCTTTTGCCAGTTATTCTCTGCTTATCGTAGGCATTGATGGCCTATTTACCTTCTTGAAAAGTCTTGAGACTTGTAGAGGTCACGTCATGACAATGATTGCCATTTGAGCCATTCATCTTAATTCTCCCAAGCTATTTGATATCTTTTGTCCTTCAATAAAAGCTAATCTAGACATCTTTGTGTAGAACTTTGTGTTTCGACATCAGAGTGTCCATACTTTGTTGTGGCCCCTCCAATTTTTCTAGTGTTCCTCTATGTTTCCTAGCTACTTTGCTACTTCCCTTATAGGTAACCTCCTGTATTGCTAGGTTTTTGCATTTTTAACTTTATTTTGTTTCCTTGCTTCAAAGTGCACCGATAATGGTGACTTTCCTTTGGTGGCATTCCTTTTTGCATTTGTTTGCCTATATTTGGACTGCATTGAAGGGACTAGTGCTTATCAAACTTTTTGGTCTAGCTAACCTTTCTTCCTTTCTCTTGACTTCCCTTTTCTCTATTTGATAATCATTTCTATTGTTTCATCTATTTTGATTATATTCTTTTTTCTTGAAGGTGTCCCCTAACCTTGCATTTTAGCCAATTCATGTCTAGGAAATCAGGTGATCCAATTGATATGTTGTCTAATTCTAACTCTTTATTTAATTTTGGGGATTTTTCTTTTAAAAGTATTGTTTATCACTTTGCCTTCCTCTTAGTATAATCATGGCTAAGTGATCCCAAGATGAAACTGAGAATGAGCAGGCTCACTCAATCAACACCATGCCAAATGATATGAAATGGATTCACCCTAATGTGAAGATAAGTATTGCCTCTAATGAATGGTGAGACCCAGATGTTATTCGAGAGTTAGAAAGGGTCCACATCCAATGTGATGTTTTATAGGGATGTGGTCGATCATCTTCACATTTCCCTTCTTCATATTTCAAGCAAGGGTTCACCAAGCTCTGAACATCTATCCAACCCAACTGACTTGGAATGCCTATGTCTTCCTATTATGCTTTGAAGTGTTGAGTATTCACCTATGTCTCACCTTGACCATGGCTTCCTTTTTCTTCTTCATTTTCTCTAAGCTGATGTAGAGTGAATTTGAAATGTCAATGATGGGTGAATTGGCCTTCTTCCTTGGATTACAAATCAAAGAATGCACCAATGGCATCTTTCTAAGTTAGACCAAATACATAAGTGAATTACTCAAGAGGTTTCAGGTTGAACCTTAAACCAATTGGCACTCTAATGATTCCTTCACTCAAGTTAGATTCTGATTCTAATGTTAAGAATGTTGATACTATATTATTTAGAGGCATGATAGGAAGCTTACTATATTGGATAGCAAGTAGAATGGACATAATGTTAAGTGTATGTCTTTATGCAAGATACCAATCAGAACTTAAAGAGTTTCACCTTTTAACTACTAAAAGAATTTTTTAGTATCTTGTAGGGACTAAACATTTAAGATTATTGCATCCTAAGTTTGATACTTGCAGTTGAATCAATTACTTTGATGCAAATTATGCAAGAAGTAGAACTAATAGAAAGAGTACTAGTGGAACATGCCAATTTATTGGTCACTCTCTTGTCTCTTGGTCTTGTAAGAAATAAAATAGTATTGCACTTTCTACTGTAGAGGTAGAATATATTGTTGCTAGGAGTTGTTGTAATCAAATCCTTTGGATGAAGCAATAACTATCAGATTATGGCTTAAAATTTGATAAAATTCCTATAATGTGTAACAACACTAGTGCAATTAATCTAACTAAGAATCCCATCATGCATTCCAAAACTAATTCAACATCATTTCATTAGAGATCATGTTCAAAAGATAACATTTCAATTGAATTTATACAAATTGGAAATAGTAGACATTTTTACTAAACCACTAGATGAAAAAGGGTTTGTGTTTATTTGAAGAGAATTAGGAATGTTAAACCCCTTAGAAAATGATCCTACTTAGACAATTTTCAAAATTTTGATTTTTTATCTTTTATGCTTAATTGTATTTTACTATACAAATTCTAACTTAGACATCAGAGATTCCCCTAAGTTTGTTTTGTAGGTAATTGAAGTGAGATTTGAGTTTTCAATTGTGTTAAATTGATCACAAACTGGTAAACATATCATTTGTTAACCATTTTGTAAGAAAATTTCATGAAAATTATTTTTAGGACTTTTTGAATCAATTCATGAATCGATTCAAATTTTTTCAGGATTTCATTAAGTTTGTGAATCGATTCACTTCTCGAAAATTTACAGTATGAATCAATTCACAAACTTTTTTAATCTTTCGAAAAGATTTCAAAATTCTTGAAAATTTTAATTAGCCTGGATGAATCAATTT
>JANHAO010023982.1:0-11749 GCA_026873985.1 Saraca asoca
CATCGATGTATGCATCGAAGTAGTAAAAAATCAAATGTTTCGGTAAGTCAGTTTGAACTGTATAAATCGATGTGACTTCGATTTGTATTTCCAAAAATTTCTATTCACATCAAAGTAGTTTTGATTTATGTTTGAAGAAATTCTTATGTAAATCGATGTGACTTCAATTTACTGCGTAAAAAAAATTGTTTTAGAAATATGATTTCCTTTTGAAATATTTTTCTCTTCTTCTTACTTTCCCTAAATTAAAAAGATGTGGATCACTTTTTATATGAGTTTATTTACAACATAATCCTAGAAATAATAAAAACAAATAATCTTCTTTCATTTGCACCTAAGTCTTGTTTATCTACATATAACCTGAAATCAAATAAAAATTAGTAGCAATTTATAGCAAATGATGAAACAAATGCCGAATATAAATGTTTAAAATTTTTTTTCTAAAATTTGTTTTTCAACATTAAAATTAATGTAGAGCTTAGAGTGTTTTGATCAAACAATTTTTCAAAATTCACAATTTTCACTCTAAGGCTAACAAAATTCATGTCAAAAATAAAATTTATAATCAATAATACATACCCCATCTTGTATGGCATAATGGTCTTCCCATGACCAAGTACGGGTACCCTAGAGTGACACTTGTTATGTTATGATAAATGACAATAACTAATTTAAAAAATAATAAATTAAATTAGTATGTTTGATAAACAATGTGCTATTTGTACTAATCTTTTAGTAGACATAAATTATTTTTCTAATTTATGTGTAACATTATAAATGAAGTGTATAAGTTTGAGTGTCTTTTTTTAAATCCTTTGTGAAAACAAAACAAAATATTTTTTTCATGTGTGTACAAAAAAAATTTTCACCACGCATTTTTTTTTATCTTTCTTACTTTTTCTCCTATTTCTTTTTCATTTTTTTTCTTTTCTTCTTTTACATGACTGGACTACAGGCCAGCTCCTCTATTTCTTCTTTTCTCTCAATTAATCTTCTACTCTTCTCTAATCATTGCTTCTTTTTGTCCAATCATCATTTTTTCTCTCTAGTTTGCTCTTTTTTTTTCTCTAGTATCTGTTATGCCCTTTCTCCTTCGTTCTATGCTTTATGGGCTGTTTTGCCTATCTCTCAACTAGCTTCTGCCTTGCTTTCAACTAGTCTTAGCTCTACTTCGATTAACTCTAACTCAGCATGCCAACACTATCGCCTTAGCTTGGCCTTTATGTTGTTGCAGTTTTGCTATGTATCTACTTGCCTATCTTTCCCCTACCTATCTAGTTGGGTTGTGCTATCCTGTAAAGCTCCTTGGTCGGTGGTTGTTGTTTTGCCACCGAGGGAGCTACTTGAACTACCCTTCTATAGAGTTGGGTGCTGTCATGCTAAAGAGAGGGATGCTACCCTATTCAATTGATCTTCACAATTAACTCTCATCCTCCTTTTTCTTCAATAGTAGAAGTTAGAATAGCCATCACTAGCAACAATTCCACCATTCAGCTTCGCTCATAGCTGACAACTCCGTTGGATGCTATACTGTCCCTTTTGCACCTAATGCCTTTGTTGTTATTGCCTTTAATTTGGGAAGTGCTTTGAGCCATGTTCACTCTTGTTATATACAAAAATGGCCTCATGAGCTCATAGCCCTAGGTACGTCAAAGGCACTTAGCAAGTTTCGCTCTGCCCTTCGTTAGAAAGTAACACAGCGAAATAGTCCCGGTACCATCCCACAGAGCAAGCCTCGAAGCAGTCCTCGCCTTGCAAGGCAGCGACCCAACGAGCCAACGAGGTGATCACAAGACTGGCTCGTCAGACACGCTGACTGTCCTACTTGAGTCCGCAACCTTATTACAATGACATCAGGATTGCTACAATGATTCCCATGACACCCCTGAATCATCAAGAATTCTCGCTCGAGATGCCCAACACCTTGCTTGGCATAGTAGCACCAAGTAGTGGATGCAGCCAGACAAGTCTACAACCGACCTAGGGGGCCTACCCCATAGCCTACATTTAGCAATAGCTAGTTTGTAGTCTTTTCCATTTATAGCTTGATGTAACACAACTGTAGCTTGTAATTAATGCATGTAACCCCTCCTTCCTCTATAAATAGGATGACATTGTTAGAAGAGGCAGGGAGAGGACAGAAGCACTCTATAAGCAGAAACTCTGCCAAAATCATTTACATTAGTAAAATGTCCACCATGGACGTAGGGTTCGGTACCATCCGAATTTAGCTAAACCACGTTAAACTCGCTGTTTCCCCATCCTTTCTTCCTCTCGGCCCATCTTCTTCTGCACTTTAGAAGCAGCTTTGGATCCCTGAACTCCCCCTGTTGGCTGAAGTTTGGGTCCTCCATGTGAACCAAATTTCACCATCAACATTTTGGCACCTAACATGGGGCTCCATCTATTCTCTGAAGTTCCCATTGCAGCCTAACAATGGCTAAAGAAAGAACTACTCAGAGCTTAACCACTCCAGCCCTCGAACCGGCAGACACTCCTGTTGTGAAGGCTCATCAATTGTCCACTGCTGCTTCAGAAACTCAAGAGGCACAAATGCCTAGCCAACCTCGTCTGGCGCTTGAAAGCATGGTAAGAGAGCTAGCGAAAACCATCAAAGCGCTGGCACAGGCCCAAGCTCAGAGCATGCAAAGACAAGAAGAACTCATGACACAGCTCCAGTAGCTTCACAAAGAGGCTCAGAAGGAAACTCATGAAGATCATGATAGCTGGCAATTGGGGGGCTCTCAATGAGAAGGAAGCTCCACCCCTCAGCCTGAGATGCACAACCAGACAATGGAGGAAGTCCTCTGTAGGCTTAAACTGCTAAAGGAGCATCCACAACCTCAAAACTATCAGCCTCACCGCGAGGAAAGCTCCCCTTTTTCTATGGAGATCGAGAAGTAACCTTTCCCACAGAAGCTCAAAGTGCCTGCTATCTCGATGTACGATGGGAACAACAACCTGAGTGATCACCTAGACACGTTTAATAGCCAAATGGACCTCCAGACAATCGACTCCCTGGTGATGTGCTGCATGTTTCCAGCCACATTAGGGGGAACACCTCAGGTGTGGTTTAGGCACCTCCCAGCATGCAGCATCTGCAGTTGGCGAGAATGCCAAAGGAAATTTGTTGACCAATATCGAGCACTGAAGAAGCAACTTGCACCTTCTTGCCACCTTGCGATGATTTTCCAATGCAAGGATGAGCCGCTCAAGGACTATGTAACTCACTTCAGGCACGAGGCCAACTCCATGGAGAATCCCCCAAAGGAGAGCATCCTGACAGCTATCTTTGCAAAACTTTGCAAAGATGGAAAATTATATAGGAGCCTCTACAAATCCCCCACTCGAGACCTTGCTGAATTTTGTGATTAGGCAACCAAACAAATAAGATGGGAAGAAACCTTTGGAACGGAGGAACCCAAGAATAAAGTGGGCCATAGTGGTCCCATCGCAAGCAAAAAGAGGGGTAGCGAGAGTCACAACCATCCCACTCCTCATCTCCTAAAAAGGGTAAAGCTTCAGTGACCTAAAGGCTACTTCGAGAGCTACAGCATCCTATTAGACACACAAGACAGAATCTTTTCCATGGAAAGGCATAATGAGGACTTCGAAAGGCCCAGACCATTGAGGGCACCCATCAAGTCCAAAGATCAGAGCAGATTTTGTGCCTATCACAATGAGGCTAGGCACACCACCTCAGACTATTGAGCGCTAAAGGACGTCATAGAAGACCTCCTTAGAAGAGGCAGACTATAGGATTATGTGGTAAGACCATCAGGACAACCTGCTCAGCAAGCTCAGCAAGTTGTCACCCAAGAGCCTAAGCCCTCTATCAGAACCATATTCTGATCATGTAGCATTCATTTGTCATCAATGGTGACCAATTGTATCAATTGTTGTATGTTGAGTGAATGAAAATTGCCGATTGGCCAAGCATTTCCTAGACAAAAGAGTTTTCACTCCACCTTTCCAGTATTGGCTACACCAAACTATTTTCACTTCACCACAACACTACTTTGCAATCTTACTTCAGCAAATGGTTTTCACCTTACTACGATAAAATCGAGGGTGAGATGGCCCTTAAGCCTACGTCGTGGTTATGAAAAATTAAAATAAAACTGAGGGTGAGATGGCTCTTGAGCCTACCTCGCAACACCCGAGGGTGAGACAGCCCTTGAGCCTACCTCACAACACCCAAGGGTGAGACAACCCTTGAGCCTACCTCGTGGTTACAGAAACTTAAAACAAAATTAAGGGTGAGATGACCCTTGAGCCCACCTCGCAACACCCGAGGGTGAGATAGCCTTGAGCCTACCTCATGGCTTCGAAAATGAAACTTTGGCAAATAGAATAAAATCCTAGCCATCAACCAACTACGACACCAAAAAAAATTGAAACAAAATCATTGTAACTTTCACATTAATTTTCCACAACTCTCATGTGAGCGAATTTCTCATGTCTCGAACGAGATTTCTTGGGCGTAGCTTGCATGCAACCTCTCTCTCTCACTCACAGCAGATTGAGCAATCAGAAAGATAAAGCACAACTGATGGGCCCTAAGGGAAATTTTATTGATTATCTGAAATGTACATACAGCGATGCACGAAGCATCCGTTACAACATTCAAAGAGAAAGAAAAGCTCATACAGTGAAGGACCCCATCCAAGCGAGGCAAAATTACATCAAAAGAAGATGTACAGAAACAAAGGCAAGAAGCTCAATGACCTGGCACAACCATTACTGCAAGAAGAGTAGAAGGCCGATCATCGAGCTCGTGCCTGCAGGAAGGACAGCTACTACCTAAGTTGCTCCTGCTTATATTCCTCTGGCATGTCCCCTTAAGCTAGACCAAGGGCAAATCAAAAAGTTATAGATGCCGACTGGCCAGTTAGTAACACCACAAGCGATGGCCAGAGGAGGTGGCCCGAAGTCAACACAAGATCCCCTAGGAGCCCGCTTGACAGATCCTGTGATAGAGCCATGTGCAACAGGCTATCCATGTCACCTGGCACTCTAAAATAGGCTATCCATGTCTCACCAAGCTTCGTTGGAAGCCAAGACACCAAAATGCAGGAGGCTCTTCAATCTCCTTCATTGAGTTTCTCTAGGATGGAAGAGAAAATGCCCTAGGCTATAAATAGACCCACTCGACCCTTTGAAGAATCCAGAAGGTATCTGATCTGATCTTCATCCAACAGCCTAAAACGAGTGACAATGCCACGTGAATTGCCAAAAATGGCAAATAGAAGAAAACATGACCTAAACCAGAACAGGAAGACATCTGACATGACACTTCGATCAAGGAAGGACACTAACTGAAGATACGAATCAAGCCTTAGAAACATGTAACTCCCAGTCCGTAAAGCAACCAGAGAGTTGGGGGGCTCACGTTATAAACAAAAATGGCCTCATGAGCTCGTTGCCCTAGGCACGTCAAAGGCACTCAGCAAGTTTTGCTCCACCCTTCATTAGAAAGCAACATAGCAAAATAGTCCCGATACCATCCCACGGGGTAAGCCTCGAAGCAGTCCTCGCCTCACTAGCCAGCGTCCCAACAACCCAGTGAGGTGATCACAAGACTGGCTCGTTAGACATGCCGACTGTCCTACTCGAGTCCGCAACCTCACTACGATGACATCAGGATCGCTACAATGATTCCCATGACACCCCCGAATTAATAATTCTCACCCGGGATGCCCAGCACCTTGCTTGGCACAGCAGCACAAAGTAGCGAATGCGACCAGACAAGTTTACAGCTGACCTAGGGGGCCTACCCCGTAGACTACATTTAGCAATGGCTAGTTTATAGTCTCTTACTGTCTTTTCCATTTATAGCTTCATGTAACACAACTATAGCTTGTAATTAATGCATGTAACCCCTCTTTCCTCTATAAATAGGATGGCATTGTTAGAAGAGGCAGGGAGAGGATGAAAGCACTCTATAAGCAGAAACTCTACCAAAATCATTTACATTAGTAAAATCTCCACTATGGACATAGGGTCTGGTACCATCCGAATTTAGCTGAACCACGTTAAACTCACTGTCTCCCCATCCTTTCTTCCTCTTGGCCCATCTTCTTCCGCACTTCGGAAGCAACTTTGGATCCCTGAACTCCTCCCCATTGGCTGAAGTTTAGGTCTTCCATTTGAACCAAATTTCACCGTCAATAACTCTATTTCTAGTTTTGGCATGAATCCTTCATGACTTTGCCTTTAATTTTAAATGTGACTTTAGGAAGATGAAAGTAAATTAGAAAATTTTCATAGGTTATAAGTGCTATCGATAGAAACTAATTTTGAGATATTTGATTTATGTATAAACCATAGAACATTTTGAGCAATAGTCAAAAGAAGAGGGCTAGTAAGCTTTCAGCTTGTTTTGGGTAGCTATATATTAACTCAATCTCTTGTAAGGTGAGTGGATAATCTACTAATTTTTATGCATAATATTATTGCTCAAAAGTATGATTTTAAACTTGTTGAATTTGAATTTGCATAGTTGAAATTTTGAAATGAATGCAGTCCTATTATACTTTGTAGTAAAAGTATTACTCTTTAAATTTAGTAAGAGGCCACATTGTACCATTTTCAATGAGAATAGTATTATTGGAAGTTTTGGTAAAATTATTTCTACATTTTGATGATGAAGGTCTTGAAGTATAGGATAATGATTGGAATGTTAAATGTTAAGTTTATGCATTGAATTGGATTTTTTATGTGTTATTTATATCTGAAAGAGAGATTTTAATAGAAGTTGAAAACTTATTTTATCTTATGCCCTTCATTCAATATTTGCAAGTATAAGATTTTGTCAAATGAATTTTAAAAGTATTTTAGTATGAGTTATTTGACAATCTATAGTTACATGATAATTTATCACTAAACAAATAAATAACATAAAAATGAAAGCTATAATTTTTCTTGTTATGGATATTTTCTGGTACTGTGTGAAATGGGCTAGCAAAAATCCAGCAGAAAACAAGTCCAACAAGAAAGGGCCCAAATTGTTTGAAGACTGAGGTTGCTTGGCAAAGACACCTACTCACATACTACGAGCTCAAGACATAACGAAGGCCAAGGTAAAAGCCCCAACTCTCTAGAGATGGGCCCCAACTCACGCGGCCAACAGGGTGCTCTACATGGGCTCGAGATCACTAAACATGAGCTCAATATTAAAGGTCAACAACGACCCTAGGGCAAGGGTTCCAACCCATGAGACATAGCGTCTCTCCTAACTAGAAGCCTGGTGTGGTTAGACCTAAAGCACATGTCTACTTACGAACCTAACTTGTGGGGTCAGACTACAAAGAGCATCTTGTATGGCCCACCTGCAAGAAGCAGTCTATAAAAGCCAAATTATAGAAGTCCTACTTGTCAAATACATTTATTACTTGATGTAATAGAATTACAATTTGTCAAATTACACTTGTAACCCTCACCACCATTATAAATAGGAGGAGAAATGATTATAATAGATATAGTGAATAATATAGGTAGAAACTTTACCAAAATAGTGGGAGAATGATTGTACAATGGTTCTGTTAGCTTGAATAGTGAAACAACCACAAATCAAATATAAACCACCGTGAACATAGAGGTCACAATGACTTTAGCTAAACCGCATTAAAAAACTCTTCTTGCCTTTATTGTTGTTCCTCTTCTTTCTTTGCTTTCTATATTTATCTAATTTCTACATCTATCTTATTCACATACAACCGGGTTGTAGCTTGGGGTTTCAAGAACTATTTTGGTTGACTAAGATTTGGGCTTACCAAAATTTACCATCAATATCTTGGTGCTAGAAGAAGGGCCACAACTGCATTCTCTCTCTCACTTGTTATATGAATGCAATGGTAAGAGGAAGAATCACTAAAAGCACTAGTGCTACCATTATCCAACCTAAGGGCCATGTAGAGCAACAAGGGTTATCACTGGGGAGCTCTATCTTCCTAGTTGTAGAAGTCTTTGAAGCCCCTACAGCAAGTGCTATCACTGGCCTAACACCATTAACCCCTCACCAACTCATAGCTTTTGAGGCTAACAGAGTCCAAGCAGGGCACCAACATCAAGAGGTGCTTGAAAACATAATGAAAGAACTGGTTGATGTGGTTAGAGTGCTAGCATAAGCACAAGCCCCAGAAGCATAAAAGTAGGTCCAAGTTGCTGCACCCGAGAGGGTCTAGTGTGTTAATTCAGCTCGCCCCTCCCACTCATAGACAAGATCAAAGGTTCATCAAGCTTGTAAGAGCTATGATGATCAGCGACCTAAGAGCTCACATCAGATGAAAAGTTCAAATAGGTCTAGCTAAGGACATACCATAAGTCATTACTCATATGACCAAGAAGGAGAAAGGAACCAGCAATCTTCCAATTGGCGATCTAAAACACACAACTGGGGATCAAAGAACTGCTCCAAAGGGTAAAGCAATTGGAAGAAGACCCTCAAGCTTAGAATAATCAAGATCGCTATGAAGAATGGACTCCATTTGCTCACGAGATAGAGAAGCAACCTCTCCTTTCCAAGCTCAAAATCCCCATGATCTTGCAGTACAATAGGGACAATGATCAGTATAACCATCTAGATGCATTTAATGTTTAGATAGATTTTCAAACAACTAACCCACTGGTCAAATATCATGTCTTCCTAGCTATGCTAGGAGACATACCTTGAATGTGGTTCAGGAATCTCCTAGCCCACAGTATCAATAATTGGGAACAGTGCCAAACAAGATTTGTTAACTAGTATAAAGCATTGAAGAGGTAGCACACACCATCCTGTCACCTCGCAATGGTCTTCCAATAGAGAGATGAGCTGCTAAAGGATTATATTACCAAGTTTAGATGTGAAGTCAATAATGTAGAGAACCCCTTAGATGAAAGTGTCCTTACAGTGATCTCATCTAGACTCCACAATGATGGGAAACTATGCAAGGAAATATACAAGTCTCTAGTGAAAGACTTAGGGGAGTTTTATGAGTGAGCCGCTAAGGAAATTAGGTGGTAAGAGACCTTTAGCCTAAAAAGGTCTGGTCAAGGGAACGAGAAGAATGGCTATAATGGGAATAAAAGAAGTAATGGAAAGAATAAGAAGGAGAACCAAAACAATGACTCCAGTAACCATGTGACAAAGAAGGCCAAGAGTGGGTGACCTCAGCATTAAGGTCACTATGAAAGTTATAGCATCCTATCAGACACTTAGGACAAGGTATTCATAGTAGAAAAGAATAGGGAGGACTTTGGTGAGCCCAATCCCACAAAGGTTCCCAACAAATTCAGAAACAAAAACAAATTTTGTGCATACCATGATGAAATTGGGCAAAACATCTCAGAATGTTTGGCACTTAAAGATGCAATTGAAGAGTTGATTAGGAGAGGTTGTTTAGGGGATTATGTTATGTGATCTGCAGAACAATGATCTTAATAGCCCCAGCGAGCTTCTGACCAACAATAGTTAGAACCATATTTTGATTTTGTAATGTTATCTAAAAATTAAGAGTATATTGGATTATTATGTCCACTAATCTTTGAATAAATTTTCAATGAAGCTTGGCGCTAAAAATAAGTTGCCCTATTGATAAACTCAATTCATATTGGCTCTGGTCAAACAAATATACATTATCTTGCATAGTAAATATACATTATCATGGTCCACATAGTAAGTATACATTATCTTGCTTGGTAAATATACATTGTCATGGCAAGCTAGCGATCTCGCAACTCTCATGCGATCAATTTATTAAGGCATAACCCTCTGAACAAAGTTGACTTGACAAATATACATTATCTTGCTTATTAAATATACATTATCGTGGTTAACGTGGTAAATATACATTATCTTGCTTGGTAAATATACACTGTCGCGGCAAGCTAGTGATCTCACAGCTCTTATATGATCAATTTATTGAGACGTGACCCTCTAAACAAAGCTGACTTGACAAATATTCATTATCTTGCTTGGTAGATATACATTATCATGGTCAATGCGATAAATATACATTATCTTGCTTGGTAAATATACATTGTCATGGAAAGCTAGTGATCTCGTAGCTCTCATGTGATCAGTTTATTGAGACGTGACCCTTTGAACAAAGCTGACTTGACAAATATACGTTATCTTGCTTGCTAAATATACATTATTACGGTCTGCTTGATAAATATGCATTATCTCAATTGGTAAGTATACATTATCATGGATTACCTAGTAAATATACATTATCTTGCTTGGTAAATATATATTGTCATGACATTCTAGCCAAGCTACAGCTCACGTGATTAATCTATCACCAGTTAAGAACTAGCAAATATGCATTGCCTAATCTCAGCAAATATACATTGTCATGGATTACAAGTTAAAAAGCTTAAATGTGACCTACTGCTCACAGCTCTTATGGCAGCTACTACTTGTAACTCTCATGCGACTTATTGCTCACAGCTCTGATGTGACTGGCTTAATGTCCCAATCGAGGCGTACCTAATCACCCACTAAGCACTCCAACTCGTGCTAACTAAAGCACAATCTAAGCATTTTACTCATTATTAGCTGAGACACTTCTATGGCCTCCTAACACTCACTGCAAATTGAGATCATCCCCCTCATACCTATCTCAATATTCCATTTATAGGATTCAAGGCTATGCTCATTCGTGACCCATCACATTTTCAAGTGATCTACCAACCACACGGCATGACACGTGATGTTTATGGTCATGATTTATTGGTTATAGCCTACTTATATAAATTCATACAATCTGCCCAATATTTTATTTCATTATCTATCATATATTGCTCACCAAGGTCTATTGACTTGTTAGGAGCACATTTTACTTAACAATCATTAAGTTGTGATTTACAGGAATCAATCCACAAAAGCCTACATATTATTTTCTATAAAACATCCAATGTGATGTGCTTGGAAAGGTTCATTTGATGCCTCCTTTAGTGAGTTAAATTCATACAAAGTACAAGATCGAATGCGAAGTTCAAAAATGAAATGCAAAATTACAAGATCATACCCTAACAAGTCTAATCCTTAGAAGCTAGGCTCCTATGGGAGGAAAGCTTGGTGCAAGGGGTGAGCAAGTCATCCTTCATTCAACTGTTAGGGGTTTCCACAACCTACAGGTCACTCCCTCTCTAAATGGCACCTGCGGTGCAGAGGCACCACTCACGGGTTTCGCACCTTTGCTGGAAGAAGTAGCCTTTGTAGTTTTCATAGCTTTCCTCTTGAAGCCCTTTATTTCTTTAAGAGCACCCTCCCCAAAAAAGGAAAAGTCCATATTTGGGCGCCACTCCCATAAGGTGTATAAGAAAGAAGAGGGGGTCTAGATTCTATTTCCTCCACTGTCTTTGCAACCAGCTCAGCAATCTCTGCCTTGACCTAAGTGACCTCCTCTTGTTTCTAAGTCACTTTCTTCCTGGCTACTTCCAGTTCCTTCTCAATAGCCTTAGCCTACTATGTTGCAGCTTCAGCTCACCACATCACCACCTTGACACCCCGAAGTGTCACCTCTAGACCATGTTTTACCCTCGATAGCTTGTCAATTGCTTCGTTAAGACTGGTTGTGATAGCCTTGTGACTCACCATCTCATGAAATCGAGCTCCTTCAGCTTTGTGAAATTATTGATTTGAGCTATATCATTAGCACTAGTTTTAAATGTTAGAAAACAATTAGAAAAAGTAATCTTGAACTAACTCTATATTTTAGTATGTTATATTTACTTTTTCAGGAATCCTTGATTCAAGAAC
>JANHAO010023983.1:0-11817 GCA_026873985.1 Saraca asoca
GAATGATCTTAAGCCAAGTCTTGTTGCATGTTTACTGTGTGGGCTTGATCTTCACACTCTCGTTTGGTCTAGAATGACACTAGTTGCATGGCTAAGGCTTGGCCTTGTCATCGGTCCGAAACAGTCTGGGTGGGCGCATGGGCTTGATGCCAGACGTGGATGCTGCATGATCCGTAAGGCCACTTGCAAGGCCAAAAGAAACCAGTTCAGAATGAAACTGTCACTTCAACTCACAAAAACTCGACCGGTGGGGGGTCTATGATGACGCTTGGCTGTCTTTATGGTCGTGAGTTTGTCCTTGGATCAAGATGTTAGTTTAATAGGTGCCCAAAGGCCAATGTGATTGAGCTCTATTATATCTATGACTGTACATTCTGTATTGATTTGATAATAAAGGTTGATTGTTCATCTTATATTGCTTTCACTGTGCATTGCATGTTAAAGATGAAGTCCATGGTGAGAAGTTATTTCATTCAATCAATCCTATAAGGGGTTATGGGATTGTAAGGGTGCTTGTTAATGATGTAAACTTCTACACCAAAATGACACTAGTCGAGATCTAATAACTAGGCATTATCAGATTTGTTAAGACTAGACGCTGGGGTGTTTCTCATATGATGAGCAGCTGACCTCACAGGCAGAGATGTAAGTGAGTTACATTTGAACACACATGTGGACACGACCCAGTTAGTTTGGGAAAACATAACTAGTGCTCATGATCTTGTCTAACCCATTTGGAGATGTTGTATGGAGTTATGTCATCAGTTAATCTCCAGTGGTGATCGTATGAATGATCCTTTGACTTGAGATTGAGGGATGTCTTTTAAGATAGGATTCATTACCACTCTTCGGAGTTGATATCCATGGCCACTCAATGAATTGGTTTGACTGATTAATCCTTGCAAGTTTGGATCGAGACTCAAATGGAATTTGAGTGCTTGGATTTGTATGAGTTAAATAATTCATGAGGTTGAGAAACATGATTGGTTATAGAGGTTGACTGGCATCCATAGCTCTGACTGATTGGATATTAGTAATGAAGGCATTGTATCATACATAGTGTGCATGGTGATGTACACTAACATCAGCCACAAATAGGTTGTCATCATTGTTGACTCCCGCCGAAAATTAGGTAGCTATAATGGCTTGCTAGAGTCCGCTTATAGCTTAAAGTACAAATGTGATTAATTTGCTAAAATTGATCAGAAAATTAATTGGATTAATTTTGTATGCCTTCAAATGGTTTGAAGGGCATTATAGACTTTTGCCAATATTTTGGGGGCCTACCAGGTCACACACAAAACAAAAAATATGAGGAATGGATAAAATTGGGATATATGGATATCCAAGGACCAAATTGAAAAGGGTAGATATCGGTGGGACTAAAAAGTAGTTTTCAGAAACCACACAAACCCGTGTGAAATTTGTGAAATTGCTTGTGGTCATTTTGCAATTTAAAGAAATTGTATTAGGCAAAACGGCGTCGTTTTGCCAAGGGTATTTGCTAACCCCAAGTTGCGTTTTTGGATGCAATTTTGTGTGATGAGCCGTTTCGTCTTCCCGACGTCCTCTCGACTTCCTCTGTTGAGCTTGCCGGTGATCTTGGTCCAATAGGCTTGAGAAGCCTCCAACTAGCATTGGTTGAGCCACTCTTCCTTCCAGCGTGGACTTCATTGGGGCTGGTATGCTTAGATCGAATGGCGACGGTGATGCTTCGGCTTTCGCTTCTTCGTTGCATTTGAGCTGCATCCAAAGGTTGGTTCAGCTCTCTTTCACTTCTACTGTGTTGTTTATGCTTAATACTAGCTAGATCTTAGGATGAATGTTCGGTTGGATGGAAGAAATTTTTTTAAAATTTTGACCATTTTGCCCTTTAGTCAGCCAAACATTCCTTCACAAGACTGCATGACTGCTACATTGTCTCCCTACCGAATTGAGACTGCACATCAGTTAGCCGCATAGTCATTGTGAGTGAGTCCAGCACCATGTTTGTATCCAAGCTCGGAGTGGTGTTGCTATACAGGTTGGTCCACAGCCTGCGTAATTGTCATTTGTCACATCTGCTACATCACATGACCACGTGAGTTCATCTTCAGATTGAGGTTTGTGACCTCGCCATTGGAGTCTTCTCACTGGCTGATCATCGTGCGAGAGTGCATTTTCAAACGTGCCTATTATGAGCATTGACGTTGAACACAAGTGCTGCATGATTGTATGGGCTCATCATGAACTGCACTTGGGCTTGCTCTAGGCTATTGCAATCTTGCTGAGCCCCCTACCATGCTTACATCTAGGACCAAGCTTGATGTTGTAGTTGTCATGGCTTGCAAGTGCAATTTTATCATCAAGCATGGCTTCGTCGAGTTCCAATGGAGCCTAATAGTGCTGTGGGAGATGGCATGGTGAGATCTCTGACTAAGTTCTTTGTCTGATCATCAAGCTTCATGAGGACTATAGGTGCGAACCTAAGGCTTTCGGCTTTAGTACAAGTAACTGGTATTGGTTGGAAGGAGGATTGTTTGATACTATCGATGAAGTCAAACCTTTTTCCTTTTTAAGGCGCCACACGACCGTCATATTTTCTTTTATAATGGACACTTGGACAGTCCTCCATGTAGATCGAGTTATGGCCTCATCATCCAGGGTCATTAGTTTAGCCATGAACATTCGTTATCAGGAGAAAGCTGCTCGAGTAGATGACTCACCCATACGATAATTCAGACTTCCTTTCTAGTTTTCCTCAGAAGCATAATGGCACAGGGCAACACCTTGTAAAAGGTCTATTACATCTGGATCAATTGAATCTGATGAGCCTGGCATGAGTGGAAGCCAATTGGTGGTAGTCCAAATGTTACTAACATTTATCATCCTTAGTTTTTTGGCCACAGAGAGATTTGTCTAGTCAGCTTCAAGAGTAACATGCAAAATACCAATGTCCAATTCCATTGACTTCACTGCAATTGATAGGTTAACTATATCACTCCTGGGGATATTAATAGTGAGGGTAGCCTTGTAAAGGGTATTCGCATGCTCTTCCACTAGGGCATCATACCTAACGACTAAATGAAGAATAAACAAACTCCCACTTTCACAACGCTTAATGTTAGAGAAATTTTTAGTTTTAATAATGTGTCACCAATTATCTATTCTGCAAAGGAGCTTCCTGCGGTTTGAGGGGCCTACGCCAGTCCTACGCTTTGTGACCGCTATATAGGAAGTTTAATTAGCTGCCATAGGCAACATTTTTTTACCCCTACAAAATTAAAATTCAACAATAATTGTGTACAATTTATATCGGGATAATCAGTCCTTGACATAAGAATTTTGAGCCAATCAGCTTAAAGCAATAAAATTCCATTTAAAGGATATATGTTGCATTACCAATTGGTCATGCCGGCTCATGCAAGAATTCAGAATGTAATTAGCACATTACTTGGATGCGAGGTCTCAAGTTTGTCTGCACAAGAATTCTGTGCAGGGCTAGCACATTACTTGGACATGGCTCGCGCAAGAATTCTACGTATGATTAACACATTACTTGGACGTGAGATAATTATTTTGCCCTCGACCCGTGCAATAATTCGATGTGTGGCTAACGCATTACTTGGATGCAAGGTCATTCCGCGCAAGCATTATGTGCGGGGGCAAGCACATTACTTGGATGGGGTTCGCACAAGAATTCTTCGCATGGCTAGTGCATTACTTGGATGCAAAATGTTTGTCGTGCCCCTGACCTGCGCAAGAATTCTACATTTTTCACACATTACTTGGATGCTAGGTTGTTTTGTGCAAGCATTCTATACGGGGGTGAGCACATTACTTGGACGCGGTTCATGCAAGAATTCTACGCATGGCTAGCGCATTACTTGGATGTGAAATGTTTGTGGAGCCCCCAACCTGTGTAAGAATTCTATGTGGCCAGCACATTACTTGGATGCAAGGTCATTCTACGCAAGAATTCTATGCAGGGCAAGTACATTACTTGGACGTGGCTCACGCAAGAATTCTATGTATAGCTAGCAATTACTTAGACGTGAGATAATTATTTGGCCCTTGTCTTGTGCAAGAATTCTATGCATGACTAGCACATTACTTGGATGTGAGGTCTGTATGTAAGGATTCTGCACTATTCATGCCTTGGATTTTATTATCTACTGGCGAGTTCCGTGCAATCACACTTTATTTCTCTTTTTGCGCACCGTACTTTGCTTCGAAGATCAAGG
Source organism: Saraca asoca (assembly GCA_026873985.1). NCBI lineage: Eukaryota > Viridiplantae > Streptophyta > Magnoliopsida > Fabales > Fabaceae > Saraca > Saraca asoca. The sequence continues at coordinate 4,224 of JANHAO010023983.1, forward strand.
TTCAGTTGTAGGAGTGAAACTTTAATTCTGAAAAGGGGAGTAAAAATTGAGTGTAATAAAATATTTAACGCAAGGATCAGAAATTATATCTTGTTCGTTCAAGTAGACAAGGGGTGAGAACTTAGCTTCGTTATGTTTTGGCCACGCGAGAATTGCATGGATAAGCTTTCTCTTGGTCGTGCGGGACAATAGGAATGCAAGCTGCTTATTAGTCGCACCAAGCTACATGGATGTAAGGCCTGCTTCAGCTGGAGGTTGCATGGATACAAGTCATGTGGGTTTGCCATCAAAAGGGGGTTGTTGCCGAGCGTTGTATTACATGATTTTGGCTTGTTGCACTATCACCAAATTCATGTTTGTGCGCTACTGTCCATGAGTCTTTAGAGTCCAACTTCACTGCATGAGTGACTTTTGTCCTAGAATGAGGTTGCCTCCGTGCACTCCGATTTGTTGAATGAAGACTGCACAAATGTGGGTCATATTTATGTAGCATGAGATCATATGAAAGCATGCTATACCTTCGATCGATGAGCATTGATGCCGAGAGAGGCTGCACGGAAACCACGAATTCATCAACACAAGTTATCGTTGATCACGTGGAGTTGTATCATGACTTCAGCTTGCTGCATGTACATGAGTTTTGCTTAGCACACGACCAAGGGCAAAGTTGCTCATTGGAGTTTGGTTGCTCACTGCAGTTTAATCGTTTGCTACATGTTACTCGGTGTGTTGCATGCTACTTGTTGCAGTTCAAAGGCAACATAAAGTCGTAACTTATTAGGAGCATCGGGAAGTGGCGCATGGACTGCATGAGGTTCCCTAGGCTAACGTATGTCTGAATGATTGAAGGCTTGCATGGGGACTTCACAAGGTTGCCGTATGAAGGCCTTAGCTTGACCTATCTTGGCCACTTGACTCTTCATGCACATAAGCTGCCTCGGTTGTGTGAAGCTGTGTGAAGCTGCATGGGCATAGGTTGCATTTTGGCAATGGACTATGGAAAAGAGTTACATAGGTTTAGCTCATTGTGAGGCGGTGTTAGCCTACATCGTGCTTGTGCTAGAAATGCAGTAGCAGCGTGCTCAGAGTGCAGCAGCTGCTGCTCATGTCCTGCACCACTTTTGGCACTCAACGGATGGTGAAAGTTCATCATGGAACCTGATCTCGTTGGTGTTGACTGCACGGATGTGTCCTCAAGTTGAATCACTACATGGTGACACCTAGTTGCTGCATGACTAGGGAGTGTCCACACGTCCAGGAGTAGGTTGAGAATGACGCTGCTAGTGTAAGCTTGTCATTAGATCGTCAGTGCATGGATTGAATACGAGCATTGCTGCTGAAATCACATGTGCGAGTTTGACTCCACATCAAACTTGCCTGGTCACGTGGCCAATGCTTGGTCTCATCATCGAGCCGAGGCTGTGTAGCTCATTACAGGCTTGTCCGAACTCACCTGAGAGGTCAGGGATCTTTCCGAGAGTGATGCTGCTACTACAGCTGACAACCCAGTTTCTTCATTCCAGTGTGGGTTTGCCATTGAACCAAGTCACGTTCCCTGGCTACTGTGTGAGCCTAGCATCCTACCTAGGCTTCGCATGGACACTTGACGAGTGGCCACGGAACGAGATCAATATCAGATTGGGGCTGTGAGGTCACTGCCTCGTCGAGTCACCAAACCTTATCTACATGGTTGCTAAGATTGCATGGCAGCTGGGAGCTCATCATCGAAACTAGGCGCTACATGGCTACATGCTCGTTGCCGAACCAAGGCTCGCGTGGCTGCTGGTCACGTGTGCACTTATCGATGAATCATCCGTCATGCTATTGTGCATGCTCTCCACAAACATGAGCTACTGCATGCTGAGATGGCCAAGCTGCTACAAGGCTGTGGGCCTATCATCGTGCGAGCCACTACATGACTGAGGAAAGCTCGGCCAGTGGGGTATAATCCAACTTGATCCACCTCAGCTTGATGCCTTGAGGTGTGAGAGATGAAGGCAACAGAGAAAAAGAAACACTCCAGCTCCCCTCATAAGATTTTCAGTAGCAGCATCTGGTATCTCCACCATCCTTGGATGAACAGTATTGTAACCTGCGGTATGCCTCTAGGATATCTTATGAACAATGGTGACGACAACTAGAGTTCAAAGCGCTTCTTGCACAAAGTGACCCAAGAGTCTCTCCCTCTTTTAAAAGCCCATTAAACAAAGACTTGAAGAAAGATTTTTTGGCCATCTCATTGATTCCATCCATTTCCTGTAGCGATTGTTGTAACGAGCTTTATAACACTAACCATAGGAGCACTTTCAATAGTCTATTCGTATTTTCATGTGGAGTGACTCATTCTTTTCTAGAAACTGTGTCAAGAAGATCCCAATACATGTTTTTGGCTTTCCACAAACTCGGGAATGGAAGAAGAGAATGGGAGTAACACAGCAGTGGGACTTTTTCTAACTGTTGTAGTTGAATTTAAATGTAGTTGAATAGAAAATCAACTAGAAAGCAGATGAGGCCCTCCTTCTAGCGCCAAAATGTTGACATCAAAATCTGGTCAACCGTACAGTTCTTATGACCTCAAGCTACAAACTGGTTGAAAATGGAATAGATAGAAGTAGGTAGCAAGAAGAAGGAGAAGGGCAGTAGGAAGACAAGGTTTTTTAATGTAGTTCGGCCAAATTCGAGTGGCACCAGACCCTACGTCCATGGTTGATTTTATTTATTAATGAAAGCGATAGGATACAAGTGTACGTTCATGGCTCCCCCTTTTTGGGAAGAGTTTTTCGCATACATTCCCCTTGGAGAGTCCCCCTTAATACAATGGCCTATCCCCTTATTTATAGAAGAAGGAGGTACAAATATAATTTAATAAATTGTAACTATGTTACATCATATAATAAATGTAAAAAGCCATCTTAGGCTGCTACAAGTCGGCTTCTGCAGGTTACTTTCTGCGGGTGGGCCCCGTGGATCAACATTTGCTAGGGGAGTGCTAGAGCTCTCCTTTGAGGTTAAACGCTTAGAACTAGCTAAGGCAGTGAGGTAGCTGAGGATGCGACCTAGGAGGTAGCTGAGGTAGTGACCTAAGAGCTAGCTGAGCGACCTGGAGCTAACTGAGATAGTGAGCTAGCTGAGGATGCGACTTGAGAGGTAGTTGAGGTAGCGACCTGAGAGCTAGCTGGGCTACCTAGACGATCTAGACCATTCCAGTTGGACTTGAGCTTTTGCCAGCCCGCTTCACATGGTACCAGAAAATGCCTATAACAGATAATTTCAAACTCCTTATCACTTGATGAGTATGAAAGGATCTCAAACTATTCTACTACTAAGGAAATTTGGGACACACTAAAGATAGCACATGTAGGCACTTCATAGGTTAAGGCTTCAAAGGTGCATGTTCTTGTGCCATAATATGAAATGTTTAAAATGGAGGAAGGTGAGTCAATTAAGGATTTAATCCAAAGATTCACTACTATTATTAACAATTTAATGACGCTTAATAGAAAGTTTGAAAATGCAGATCTTGTTCAACAAATTCTAAGGTCTTTAACTAAAGAGCGGCAGCCCAAGGTTACTATAATTAAAGAATCATTAAAGATAGGTACCCCTACTATACAAGAGCACTTTGGAAACCTGGAAGAGCATGAATTGGAGCTGAAGAGATACAAAAAGAGTGGAGATGACAAGAGGAAAAAGATTCTAGCTCTCAAAGCTTCTAAAGTATCTAAATCAGATGAAAAGGATTCTGGAAGTGATATGAATGCAATTAATAAAGAACATGTTGCATTCTTAAGCAAAAAAGTTGCAAAGAATCATAAGGGAAAAGAAGAATAAAGATAAGAGAAAATCAGCATCACAAAGAAGGAATCATGCCAAGACTAAGCAAGGAAATTCAAACAACACAAACCCTACTTGTCTTGAGTGTAAAAAACCTAGCCATATTAAGCCAGATTGCCCAAGTTACCTGAAGAAGCAATTAGAGAATGAGAGAAAGAAGAAGTGGCCATCCTACAAGAAATCTAATTTTATTGTTTGGTGTGATGAAGAGGCTGATACTATTGCTGATAAAGATGAATTAGAAGATGATGCCTTGCTATGGCTTATGGCTAGCTATAGTGATAATCTTAAGGTATATGGCAAAAAATCTTTCTTTGCTATTTCTGATAATGATGAATCAAGTAATGAGCCTGACAAAGACTCTAGTGATGATAGTGATAATAGTGATATGAAGATTGAAATGATATATGTGTTAAATGTATAACTCTTTAGTGGAAACCAAGAAGCAATTAACCACTTCTAAGAATGAGCAAAAAGTTTTGATTGAAAAGGTTAAATTCTTAGAAAAGGAAAATGTTGAATTGACTGCTTTAGCTAAAAAAGAATGTGAAGAATGTTGTATGTATAAACCTAAGATTGAGACTTTAACAAAAACCCTACAAGGTTTTTCTGACAACAATAAAAAATTAGAAGATATGTTGTAGAATCAAAAGTTTTCTTACAAATAGAGCTGGTATAGAATTTAGATAGCAGCATTATAGGAAATTTAAGGGATGGAACCCAACCAATATTACTTGTTTCTACTGTAATCTTAAGGGGCATCACATCAGAGATTGTCTTTTTAGAAATGGGACATACTTGCTAAAGCCAAATGAAAGATTGGTAAGGTTACCTAAATCTACAATAGTTAAAAAAAAATTTGTTATGTTTACTAACATTAATGGACCCAGAATTTAGTAGGTACCACCAATGCTAGTATAAACTTCATGTTGGAAGGATCTGAGAAACAAAGCACAAATTTTTGGTTTTTTGACAGTGGATGTTCAAGACATTTGATCGGAAACAAGAATAAGTTCATTTGTCTCACACTTATAAATGGAGGTAGGGTGACCTTTGGAGACAATTCTAAAGGGAAAGTTAAATGAACTGGTAAGATTGGTAAGTCCTCTAACTGCTACATAAATGATGTTTTGTATGTAAACAGTCTTAAACACAATTTGTTGAGTATAAGTCAATTTTGTAGTAAAGGAATTAGTTTATTTTTAATTCAAATAAATGTTTAGTTGTGAATGGTAGTGATAATCAACTTAAACTTGTGGGACATAGAGTTAATAATGTATACTTATTTGATCTTGATTTTGAACTTAAACTGGACTTAGCATGCTTAGTTTGTTTTGATGATGATACTTGGATTTGGCATAGAAGATTAGGACATGTAAACATGAAATTAATTGGAAAATTATCCAAGAAGGATCTATTATCTGTTTTGCCTAAATTGAACTACATCAAAGATAAGGTATTTGGTGCTTCTCAAACAAGTTAACAAGTGGAATCCACATTTAAATCTAAAAATACTATTTCAACTTCAAAACCCCTTGACTTGCTTCATATGGACTCAATTGGTCCATCCAGAATCCAAAGCCATGGAGGTAACTCTTATGTATTCATGATTATGGTTGATTTTTCTAGATTTACATGGACTCTCTTTTTATCTCATAAAAATGACACACTTCAATCCTTTAAGAGACTTGCAAGTGTGATTCAAAATGAAAGAGGATGTTCATTAGTCACAATTTCTTTTACACCCAAGACACCACAATAGAATGGTATTGTTGAAAGGAAAAATAGATGTTTGGGTGAAATGGCAAGAACCATGCTAAATAGCAACACGCTTCCAAAGTCCTTTTGGGCTGATACAGTCAACACTACATGCTTTATTATGTATAGGGTATTTGTCAAACCTATTTTAAATAAAACACCCTATGAATTATACTTTGGATGAAAGTCTAACATATCATACTTTCATGTCTTTTATTGTAAGTGTTTTATACATAATAATTGCAAGGATAATCTAGATAAATTTGATCCCAGTCTGATGAAGGTATTTTTTCTTATCTATTCTTCATCTAGTAAGGCCTTTAAGGTATATAATAGAAAGGCCTTGAAGATAGCAGTATCTATGCATGTTGTCTTTGATGAATTTGCTCTGAGTGATCACAGATTAAGTGCAAAGGAAGATCAGTAAGACTAGGGGACCTCTAACTCATCTTTAGAAAATTAGCAAGATAAATCAAAGGTATATGTTGTAGAACTAAGAGAAGAAGAGAAAGACTCCATCATATTGGACATTACACCACCCAACTCTCCTAAAAAATTTTGGAAATTCATGAAAGATCATCCTAGAGATCTTATCATAGGAGATGCAGCTAAATGGGTAACATATAGTAACTTAAAAAAGTTTTGCAATCAGTCTGCTTTTGTTTCTTTAACTAAGCCTAAAAATATCCAAGAGGCCTCATAAGATGATAATTGAATTTTGGCCATGCAAAAAGAATTAAACTAGTTTACAAGAAACCAAGTTTGGACACTTGTGCCAAAATTTGATCATCATAATGTAATGGGGACTCATTGGGTTTTTAGAAATAAATTGCATGAGAATGGATTGATTATAAGAAACAAAGCTAGGCTCGTAGCAAAAGGATATAACCAGGAAGATGGAATAAATTTTGATAAAACCTTTGCACTAGTAGCTAGACTAGAAGCCATTATAATGTTGTTGGCATTTGCTTGTACAAGAAACCTTGAACTTTACTAGATGGATGTTAAAAGTGCTTTTCTAAATGGATACATTTTAGAAGATATCTATGTACAACAGCCCCAGGATTTGAAGGCCCCTTAAATCCAAACCATATTTTTAAGTTGCAAAAAGCCTTATCTAGTCTAAAACAGGCACCTAGAGCCTGGTATGACAAACTTAATAAGTTTTAATCCAAAAAGGCTTAAAAATAGGGAATGTTGACTTAACACTTTTTATACTAGAGAAAGGTAAAGATATTCTACTTGCCCAATATTTATGTAGATGACATTGTTTTTGGCTTTACAAATGCACAATTATGCGAAAATTTCTCGAAGTTAATGCAAAACAAATTTAAGATGTTTATGATGGGGGAGTTGACCTTTTTCCTTGGCCTACAAATTAAACAATTAGCCAAAGGTATTTTCTTATGTCAAACTAAATATACTCTTGAATTGCTAAAGAAATTTTAGTTTCATAAATGTAAATCTATAGGCACACCTATGAGTCCATCTTTAAAATTAGATCATGATTTGAATGGTAGGAATGTGGATCCTACTCTATTTAAAGGGATGAATGGTAGTTTGTTATATTTGATTGCTATTATGTTAAATGTTTATGTCTATGCAAGATATCAAACTAACCCAAAGGAATTGCACCAATCAACAATTAAATGGATTTTTAGATACCTAGTCGGAACCAAACATTTAGAACTTTGGTATCCCAAATCTAATAGTTGTAGTCTTTTAGGATATTCTGATGTAGATTATGTAGGGAGTAAGACAAATAGGAAGAGTATTGGTGGTGCTTAACAATTCATTGGCCATTCTTTGGTTTCATGGTCATGTAAAAAGAAAAACTATGTTGCTTTATCTATTGCAGAGGCAAAGTACATAACTGTTGGAAGTTGATGTGCCCAGATTCTCTAGATGAAACAATAGCTTTCAGACTATGGACTAAAGTTTGAGAAAATTCCAATACTTTGTGACAACACAAGTGCCATAAATATTACCAAAAACCTTGTAA
>JANHAO010023984.1:0-11744 GCA_026873985.1 Saraca asoca
CTTTAATATCTTTAATACTCTTTATTGATTTAGACAACTTACATTGCAAACTCTAGTAGTTGATAGCGAGATCCCTGTGGGATTCAACCCGTACTTGCCAATGTCTACTACAACTACATCATATGCTTGTGAAAAACACACATCAATTTTCTTGATTCTCTATTCTCATTGGCTATAATTATTGTGGATAGTTGATCAAAGGACTCATTAATTAATTGTTCAAAGTGATTTAATGCTAATTAAACTCCCATAAGCAAATGCATTATTTATGGTTGTTTGGCTGTGGGGTATAATAGGATTTTGATAAGCTACTAGATGAGTCAATTCTTTTAGAGAATTGAGGGTAATTAATTGGGTTGCTACTGGTGTGATTCAGTTAATTAGACTTAATGTTTTTAAAACTTAATGTTATTGATAAATTGGTTAAGACTTTGGGTTTTGACTGATTTAACAATAAGTGTCAATTAAGTGCTAGGTTTGGTTGACTAATTTTGGGAGAAATTAACAAAGTTTGATTAGGTATTAGGCTTAATTAATATCTTAACTAAGCAATCAAAATGGGAATGAAACAATAGTGTCAAGGATCAGTCAATGAATTGGTTGCAAGAGTCCCCTAGATTGAGCTTTTCTTTATCAGTTTTCCTTATCTATTGTTTCTGTTTTGTTATGCATTTAACTTGTTTGATTCAATTCCTAATCTATTTAGTATCTAATCCCCATTTTATTATATTATAACACAAAGAAGTCAATCTCTTGTCTTTATGGATATAACCTGGACTCACTTTGGCTACTAGCTTAGGTAGTTCAGCATTATTTTGGGTCGGTTTCAACAACCATCAAATTTTGGCATCATTGTCAAGGACTAGTGTAGCACCCTAAATTTTTTTTAAAAAAAATAATTTTAATAATAAAATGGCTTTTCAAAAAATCTAAAAAAGTGAATTTAAAATTTTTGGAAACTTTGAAACTATAAATTCTAATATACAAAGTATTCAAATATAGCAAAAATAAATTATATGAATTTTAGGAACCTTCAAAAATTTGAAATTTCCACTTCAAATGCTTGTAGAATAAAATCCGTGTTTTTAAGATTTAATTTCTAAAAAACTTTAGAGAAATTGGAACTAGGGCTATAGGTACCTAACAAACACAAAATTGTAGTAGTTATGAAGGTAATTAATTTAATTAATTTGTGATAAAATTTTAAAGCCATTGGCGATCGATGAATATGTTAAATGTGGACTCAAAGTTCAAGAAATTGATAAAAACATTAAAGGTAAATTAAAAGGCTTGTCGAGGAAGAAGTCAACAAGCAAAAGTTGACACACAATTTTTCTATTTTTGCCCTCCAAAGTCAATTCCTTTCTCTTCTTTCTTCATGCCTCTTTTGTTGCATTTCATGCAACATTTGGCCAACTCAAATATGAAGCAAACTTCCTCTCACTGCACTATTTTTCTCTCTCTTCAAATAAGCATTTCATTCTTTCATGATAATTTTTCATATTTTTATTGCTAATTCCTCTCATCTTCTTCTTCAAATTAGAACCAGAATCTTGCTGATTCATCAAGTATAGTTGGCGTTATGAATTTTTGAATGCAAAAGTTACTATTTATTATCACTATTCACCTTATGAACCTATATGAATTTCTATTGTTTTTGAGGCTCAAATCTTCTATTTCTAGCTTGTTTCTATGGAATGAAATCATACTCTAACGATATTTGACTATTTGACAAAAGAAAACTCCTAAAAATCTAAGAATCTAACATGTCTTCTTTCTTGTTCATGAAGAGTATTGAAGATCTTCATTGGATCCTTCTTACCTTCTTATTCTCAACCACTTATATGAGTAATCCTCACCTTTTTTTTTAGTTATAAAATAATTAATCGATGGTAAGCCACTGAATTATTGTTTATGTTAAGGAAAATGGGTATTAGGTAGCCTTATGCCATAAATTGAGTTTGATTAGAGTTGTGGATATAAATATAGTTTTATGATTGGAAAAGCTTGGTTTTATGCTTAGTTTTTTTGTGATTAAAAGTTGGTTGAGATAGCTTATGAAGCTTGATTAAGAAATTAAAAGTTATTCTTGATGGAATATGTATTTGCACAATAAACTTGTATGAGTCTGAACATGTAATTAGAATCGCGAGCATCATTACGAACCCAAAAACTAGAAATTAGAGTATAATTATGAGAGTCAAATATAAAGGCTTCGATTTAACTTAAGCCAATTTAGTTCAAAATACAAGTCTACTCACCTAAAGTTGTAAACCTTCGGAAAGTCCAGGATTACATACGATCTAAATCACAATCAGGATTGAATACAATGTCTAAAATGATCGATTTAAATCATGTAGAATAAGCTTAATTTTCAATTTGAATCGCAATAATCTGGATGCATGCACTGTTTTGGCAATCATGATCATGAAATTAGTACAAACAAAACGATTTGAATCATGAGCCCTGGAAGTGAAAAATATGATGAAATATTTGTGATAATTTACAAGTTAATGATGTACTGCCAATAACTTCTTCTCTGTTGTTGTACGAATTGTACGATTGGGTGTTGGAGAGGATTAAATGAATGAATGATTGATTAACTGAGTATTAGTATTGTTGGAATATGCTGGAAATTAGTAATTAAATTTGTAAATTTAAATGATATAGATCCTTAGATTAATCAAATAATTACTAAATGCTTATATACTAATGCTATGGTCATAATATTGATGAATATCATGATAATGTGACAAGAAAAATGTGATTATGAATAAATGTGAACTTTGTGATATGGTTGATATATGAAATGATATAGGCTGAAAGCTTGAGAATTCCCCATGAGGCATGGGATGATGATTGATAGTGATAAGATATGATTGATATGATAAAAAGGTTAATATAAATTGGATCCTGGATCTATGCATTCTATTATGTAGCATGGAAATAAGGATGAACTCTGAAGGGATAAGGTTGGTGATTGTATAGGTTACGGATGGATCCGGGGGACAAGAAGAATCTTAACTTAGTTTATTTATTTTACTTAATTATATGAATTGTTATTCTAGGAAATGTTAAAATTATATGATCCAGTAATATGATAAAACAATCTAAAAATATGAGGTTTGATGATGATTGCATGAGGCTATAAGAAAATCATGATTCTTTAAATGTTAGTTTCTATGTCCTTATGTTTTAACTATTAATTATGGTATGAACTATGAATATATTTGCTATGATGTGTATGCATTTGTTATTATTGGTGAATTCATAAGTTAGGCAAGGATTTATCTCATTAAGCCCTGGATTTACTCTTTTATGAAATAACATTTTTTTTTCAGATTCTTAGAATATTATCACTATTCCTCCATCAAAACATAAGGATAGATGCTAATCCTATTAAAATAACCAATGATATGTTCACAATCATTGTAATGAGTCCCATAAGAGCTTATAAAGTTAGGATTCATTACATTATCATATTGAACCTAGCAGGATGTGAGATTCTGCATAAGGTGGAGATTATACCCATAGAACCCCTAATATTTTATTAATGATAGTCATGAGATGATTTGATCTTTAAGGGATCTATCATTAGGTTTCTCTTTGTTAATCTTTTAAAAACATGTATATAGTAAGGCCATAGGGTTTTCATAGGGGCTTAATTAGTTTAAACTATACTTTTAGTTCTATGATAAGTTATAAGTTAATCCTACTTTTTGGTTTACCTTGCCCATGAGTGGGCTTTTAAGGGTAGAGTAAGGGATGACCTTTGGCTCATAGATCATATTTCTTTTAGAAAACTTGATGTAAAATTACTAACAATGATGTTTCCAATGGCATGTGCGTTATTAGACAATGCCTTGTAAATTATATAAATTATGTTTATATCTTAATGTGTCTTCCCTTTTTCTTAAATTAGATATGATTAGAAATTTTAATGCAAGTATGAACAGGAATGGAAAATAAAAACAGTTAGAAGATGGTGATATCAATCAAGGATTGGTATTCACACCGGTCATGGCCAAGAAGTTAAGTCATGACAACTAGCTGATTGAAATCTTGGTGTTTGCAATTGTACATAGTATTAGGATTTAATTTCAGTCCATACCCCTTATTTTTGCCTAGCTTCCCCAATTTTTTGATTTTTTTAGCAAGATCAGGTGGCAAAATTTTTGATGAAGTTAGAAGCTCAAATTTGATAGGTCACCATTTTTAGGTTTTATAAGCAAAACTCACATTGTGAGCCCCCCTCTTTTTTCCAAATTCTATTATTTTCTATGATTTTTCAATTTTTTTAGTATTTTTTAAATTATTCTATAATTTTTTTCATTTCAATTCTTTTAGTTTTCCTTTTCCTGTTAAGCCTTTTTTGTGCATAACTTGATCTTCTCGTATTTTTGAGCTAACATATGATCTAGAATTTGAAAGAACTTTGTAAATTAAGAATAGAGAGTAGATATCAATCTAGTCTTTTGCAAGATGTTGCATAAGCTTCAACCCCTAATTCAGACATTCTAGTGCATCTGACATCTGAAAAAACCTTTATCCTATCCAAACATGGCATTTCATCGGAGAATTTTGAAAGAGATGGCTGCTCTAGGCCTTAACCAATAGGCCTTATGCATCAACTATCCTGAAATTGAGGTTGCCTTTAAGTTGAAGTTTGACCTAATTCATTTGCTACCTACTTTCATGATCTGGCTGGAGAGGATCCTCACAAGCATTTAAAAGAGTTTTATGTGGTCTACTCAACCATGAAGCCGTAAAGAATTTCATATGAGCAAATGAAGCTGAGGGTCTTTCCTTTCTCCCTTGTTGATTCACCCAAGGATGGGCTCTATTGCCTTCTTCCTAGCTCCATCAACATATGGCATAAAATGACCAGACTTTTCCTTGAGCGATACTTCCTTACTCCAAAGCTGCCAACATCAAAAAGCAGATTTGCAACATCAGACAACTTGGTAGAGAAACATTATATAATTATTAGAAGAGATTCAAGAAACTATATGCAAGTTGTCCATACCATCGTATTAGTGATCATCATTGATCCAATACTTTTATGAAAGCCTTCTCTCTATGGACAGAAGCATGATTGATGTTGTAAGTGAAGAAGCATTGGTGGATAAGACCCTTGATATTGCAAGGATGCTGATATCCAACATGGTTACTAATTCTCAATAGTTTAAAAGCATAACATATTACACAATTAGAAAGGTCAATAATTTGTATACCTTCACTCTTGAAAGGCAAATAATAGTTTTCACATTAATGATTCAACAACTATAGTAACAGTAGCAACAGTTGACTATGGGGCAAAGACAAGTAGCAACAATAGTAATCTGTGAAATTTGTTTAGTCCTTAGACATTACACTAAAGTATGTCCAAGCCTCCCAGAAACTGACCCCTTCCAGTAAGTACATGCAATAGGGAGTAGATTTGTAAACCAAAATTAGCAGGCATACAATCCTTATTCCAACACATATAACCCTAGCTAAAAAGACCATTCTAATATAAGATGTTGAAATCATGCTGGGCAGCAAAATTCATTTCAACAGATGCAGTCTTACCAAACCATGTAATCACACTAGATGCAATTGAACCAAACTATGCAGTAGCTAAACCATAATTTAGTTTCAAATGAAGCTTTAACAAATTTAATGAAGAACATAGCTCAATGGAACATGCAGTTTCAACAAGAAATCCAATGAGATATTTAGCAAATCAAGCAAAACATCAATACCATTAACTCTAAGCTTGACACTGTAGAAACTAAATTAACCAACTTGAAAACTTAAATGGCAAAAAAAAAATTACATTCCCAAATAGTCTTGAACCCTAGAAAAAATGTAAATGCAATACTATTGAGAAGTGGCAAAGAAATGAAAGGTAGAGTTAAGCAACCAATTGCAAAGAAGCAAAAAAAATATTTTAAACCAAAAAAAGGTAAAATCTATTAAACAAAATGGCAACTCTAGATCAATTTCGATCTTTCCTCCCCCTTTCCCTCCCTTTCCCAGCAAGTTGGCAAAAAAGGCTAAAGAAGAACAAGGGAGAAGCATCTTAGAAAATTTAGGAAAAGTGGAAGTGAACACACCCTTGCTCAATGTCATCAAACAGATCTCAAGATATGTCAAGTTCCTTAAGGAGCTATTCACAACTAAAAGAAAATTGAAAAGCAATGAGAGAATAAGCATCAGGGAAATCATTCAAAGAAAAACTCCCTAGAAATGCAAGGATCTAGGTTCTTTTTCTATCCCATGTTCCATTGGTCAGAATCATTCTACACATGTCCTGTTAAACTTAGGTACATCTATAAATGTCATGTCATATTTTGTTTATGTATCTTTAAATTTAGGACCTTTAAAGAGACTAAATGTTGTGATGCAATTAGCAAATAGGTCTAATGTGATTCTTGTAAGATTGCTTGAGGATGTGTTGGTGATGGTGAATTCTTTTCATTTTCTCTACTGATTTTTATATTTTAAAAATGCTCGATCATCCCTCAACCAACACCTCAGCTTCTATTATTTTAGATAAGCCTTTCATGAAGACATCTAGGATAAAAAAATTGATGTATATGTTGGTTCCCTCATTATAAAGTTTGATGGTGATACTTTACATTATAATATCTTTGATGATGCAAAGGAATATCCTCCTGATAATTATTCTGTGAGCTTTATTGATGTTGCTAACCATGCAGTGCATGATGATGTTCCAGATTCTATTTTTATAGATCAACCAAATGCAAGTACAAAAATTTTAAGTAGATAAAGATAGATTCTACATTCATAGGTGGCAAGCAAATTTTATAATGCCAAGACTTCATGATCCGGGTTGAAAAACCCAATAGATAGTTGAGCCAACGATGTTAAACAAATGCACTTCTTGGGAAGCAACCCAAGCATTTATTCTTTTTTCCTATCTCTTTTATTTTATATATCCATGATTTATTGATGATTTTGTACTTACATTAAGGACAATGTAAAATTTAAGTATAGAGGAGAGATTCTAGATCTGTTTTGTTTCACATTTTGTTTTGTGCTGCTTTATTTTTAAAAAAAAATTGAAAAAAGAAAGAAAAAATTATGTGTTTATTCTTTTATGTGTTTTTTAATGATGATAAGTTTGTTTAGACCTTGAGTAGGTTGCAATTGATTTTGATGGTTGTATAGCATAATTGGATAAATTGTATTATCTCTTGATTCTTGAATTTGACCAGCATTGTGATAGAATTTGAAGTGTTTGTGGATTGAATTTGGTAGACATACAACCTGTGAGATTTTGAACCATTCTTGAATAATTTTTAAGAGTTTCCTCTTTTATCTTGTGTGTGATTTTCTTTTATGGAATTGTTGCTCTAGAACTTGCTTTAATTCTTTTTTAGATTAGATTGATACATGCATGCATAAAATGATCAAGACATTCTTGATTAAGCCATTTTTTCCCTTTTAACCTATTGTGCAATGTACCATTGTTGAGCCCCTTTGAGCCTAATTGATCTTTTTCTTATTATGTAGCCCATTAGAAAGTCAAGCCTTGAATATTTTTACCATTTCCTAACCTTAGGGATTAGTAAAGAATTTAATTCATTAGTGGGATAGGTTCTTGAACAAGTGTAAGAATATGCTAGTTGTTTGGTGAAAAGGCACTTGTAAGTTTGAAGCCAAGAAAAGAAAAGAAAAGAAAAAGCAAATGAAAAGGAAAAAAAAGTGAAAAAAAGAGCTCAATGAAATTCAAGAAAAAGAAATAAAGAAAAAAAATGAATTTGCAAGAAAATGAAAAAAGAAAAATTCAAAATGAAAGAGCTCAAAATAAAAGAAAGTAAAAAAGAAAAGAAAAGAGAAAAAAGAAAAGAGAAAAAAAGAAGAGATAAAATGTGAAAGTTGTGACATAGATTCTAATTTTTAATTACTCCTTTTCTTGTTTGGATCTATGCCACAATGCTTTATTAGTCTATTTGGTTTTGTATTTCCATATCCATATCATTCCTTTCCTCCCCTTTTCCTTTGGCCACATTACAACCATTTTGTAGTCCTTTTGATTTATACTATGAATGTCATTTGAGTAGTAGAGATTAGATAATAAGCAAGCTTATAATAGTACATTTTTATGAATTGAAATTAAGTGAAACACTTTCTCATCTTAAATACAAAGAGAGTTGCATTGAAAGCTTACCTTGTGAGGCATGCCAAGTTGATCCACTTGCCTTTTGAAAAAAATTGCTTTGCTAGTTGATTTTGAATATTTAGTGCCAAGAATATGCTTTATGAGATGCTATATTCCTAAAATTTTGGTTCTTTCCTTACTTTTGATTTTTTATTCTCATCATTATTGAAAAAATTTAGAGTTTGAGTCTTTATTTTGAGTCTAGTGTAGCTTTGTTTTGGGGTCTTGCTCGAGAATGTACAAGAGCTAAGTGTGGGGGAATTTAATGAACACAATTTATATATATTTTATATCCTTTTATACTTAATCTTTTGTCATGTTTATGTGCTTAGTTGGATACTTGAGATTGGTTTTGTGGTTTGCTAAACTTTTTTGCTTAATAGAATTTATTCAGTAAATTTACAGTGTTTCAGGTTTTTAAGCATATCTAGAGTTTTGGACCCCAATTTTGGGTGATTCTTATGTTTTCAGAAAGATAAGAGAAATAGAAAAAAAATTGTCATGAAGATCCTAAAGCTCAATTCAGACATTTTGGATGTAAAATGAAGCCTGGAATCTGAAATAGAGTGCAGTGCTTTGACCAAAAAGCCATCTCAGTGTTTTCTTCATAAGTGGAATTCTAGTTATCATTTCAATGCAAACTCAAGTCCATTGGTTAACTAAGACCCAATCCTATAACTTCCATGAAGGGCTTAAGGGCAAACTACACCATTTTGATTTAATTAAAAGGCTATGAACTTAAGTGTTTAAATCTCATATAGGTTAGACTCTCTGAAAAGTTGTCTTGATTTTTAGTCCATAACTTGAGCTAGAAACTAAGTTTTGATGCAAGGTCAAGACCATTGGAAAGCTAAATGATGTGCTTACATTTTATTTGATGAAAGTCACATCCAATTAGACTTCCTTCCAACCCTAATCAATAGCCCAATCAGAAGGCAATGCACTAAGCCTATAAATAGTTAACTGAGCCTCTATTGTAATATCTTTTACATTCATTTCTATATTGTCTCTAATTTTGGAAGGAGAGGAGCTCTGCTAGGGCAAGACTCTAACCTTTAATTAGGTTTTCTCTTTCCCTTTTATTTTCCATTTTATTTTTGTAATAATGGATAGCTAAACTCATCTCAATCTAAGGGAATTTTTGCACCTTTTCTGTTCTTGATTGTGAGACTTATCTTAATCATTAATTTATTCTTACTTTAATTCTCTTGATTCTTTATTCTTACTGCCTATAATTATTGTGTATGGTTAATTAAGGGGCACGTCAATTAATTTTCAAAGTGATTTAATGCTAGCTAAATTCTCATTGGCAATTTCATTGTTTATGGCTATTTGGTTATAGGGTAGCAATAAAGTTTTGATAAGCTATTGGAGTAAGTCAATTCTCCTAGAGAATTGAGGGTAATTAATTAGGTTACTGTTGGGGTAATTTAGTTAATTAGACTTAGTGCTTTCAGGACTTAGTGTTATTAATAAATTGGTTAAGATGCTAGGCTTTGACTAGTTTAATAATAAATGTCAATTGGGTGCTGGGCTTGGCTAACTAATTTAAGGACAAATTAACAAGGTTTGATTAGATGACGTTAATTAATATCTTGGCTAAACAATCAAAATAGGAATTAAACAATAGTGTCAAGGATCAATCAATGAATTGTTATAAGAGTCCCTTGAATTAAGCTTTTCTTTATCAATTTTCCTTATCTCTTGTTTTTGTTTTGTTATGTATTTAACTTGTTTGATTCAATTCCTAGTCTATTTAGTCTCTACCCCCCATTTTATTACATTGTAACACAAAGAAGTCAATCTCTTATCTTTGTGGACATGATATGGACTCATCATAATGTTAGCTTAGGTAGTTCAATATTATTTTTGGCTGATTATGATAACTATCAAATTTTGGTGTCATTGTCGAGGACTAGCTAATTGAATTCTTTATGTTTGCAATTGCACAGAGTATTAAGATAGTAGTAGTACTAGTCATAGTAGTAGTAGGATTTAATTTCTGTCCATACCCCTTATTTTTATCTAGTTTCCCCAATTTTTTTATTTTTCTAGTAGGATCAAGTGGCAAAATTTTTGATGGAGTTAGAAGCTCAAATTTGGTAGGTCGCCATTTCTGGATTTTCTAAGCAAAACTCACAACTATGCCATGACACTCCTATTGCTAAGGGAAACAAGTTTAGTCTCGATCAATGCCTTAAGAATGATTTTGAAACTAAAGAAATGCAAAAGATTCCTTATGCTTCAACTGTATGAAATTTGATGTATGCTCAGGTCTTTAAGCGTCCAGTTATTGCTTACATTGTTGGAATGTTAGGGATATATTTGAGTAATCCTAAAATGGATCATTGGAAAGCAACAGAAAGGATCATGCAGTATCTTCAAAGAACAAAAGACTATATGCTTACATATAAGAGATCAGATCAACTAGAGATAATTGGGTATTCTAACTCCGATTTTACAAGATGTTAAGACAATCATAGATCCACTTTAGGCTATATCTACTTGCTTACTGGAAGAGCTATTTCCTAAAATAGTTTTAAGCAAACGCTTATAGCTTCTTCCACCATGGCAGTTAAATTTATAGCATGTTATAAGGCACCCAATCATGGGATATGGCTACTGAATTTTGTCATTAGGCTGCAAATTATGGATGGTATTGAAAGATCATTAAAATTATTTTGTGATAATAAGTCAACAATGTTATCTTCTAATAACAACAGGAGCTTGTCAAAGTCAAAGCACATAGACATTAACTTCCTAGTTATTAAGGAAAGAGTACAAAGTGGTCAGATATCTATAGAGCATATTGGAACAAACTCTATGATTGCAGATCCCTTTACTAAAGGTTTACCACCTAAGGTCTTTCATGAGCATACCATTCATATGGTTGTTGTATTGCCAGGTGATATGTTAGTTTAATGGGAGTTTGTATTTATGGATGCTTTTGTTTGTGGTATGTTTTATGAATATTTTATGATTATTTATTGCAGTATAAAGATTTGAGATATTTACATTTTGATCTTGTTTAGTTTGATCTTACTAAGGAACAAGGTTGGACCAGTTGGAAAAAAGCATGTTAAGATCACATTGCATGGAATTTCCATGCTACATATCCATGCTTGATCCATGTCATTGGTTATATTGATATATGTGACCATTGATGGATCTAGTTGTGATAATTGTAACAAAGATCACTTTGACCCTATGTTAATATGATTGATGGAACAGATTGATTAGAGATAATTTTGGTAATGAAGCAATTTTGAGCTCAAAAGGTTATAGTATGATATACAATTATAAAGTGTTATGTGTGTATGTAGTCCAAGTAAGAGATTGTTAAAACTTTTTTATGTATGTTTGCATTGTAATAATAATAATAATAATAATATATTATATGCTATCATGAGGTTTAGTCCAAATTAAAGTGATATAATAAAGTTTAAGGCTTAAGTGATATGTACAGACCCTAAAATCTTATTTCTTATATGTCAGGTCCCAAAATAGATGGTATAGGAATTAAGAGAAGTGGTAGACAATTTATAAAGTGGAATTTAAATCAGATCTTTCCCTT
>JANHAO010023985.1:0-11757 GCA_026873985.1 Saraca asoca
ACTGTACTTTCTGTATTGATTTGATAATATGTAAAGGTTGTTTATTCATCTTACATTGCATTTCTTATTTATTGCACATTAAGATAATGTCCATGATGAGAAATTCATTTAATCAATCCTATAAAGGGTTATAGGATTGTGAGGTTGATTATTAATAATTTATAACTTTTGCACTAAAATGACACTAGTCAAGATCTAATAATTGGGCGTTATTATATTTGTGGAGACTAGATGATGTAGTGATTTCTTATTTGATGAGCAGTTGATCTCACAAGCTAAGATGTAAGAGAGTTACATCTGAATACACACATTGACATGACTCAGTCAGTTTGAAGAAACATAATCGACAATCATGATCTTGTCAAACCCAATTGGAGATACTATGTGGAGCTGCATCAATAGTTAATTACTAGTGGTGATCGTATGACTAATCCTTCGACTTGAGATTGAGGGATATCTTTTGCATAGAAGGTTATACTTTAACCAAGTTAAAAGTGATTCTATTCATGAGGAACAATAAAGACTTAAGTTGGGTATTTCTAAAAATATAGTTAGATATTGCCTAATCAAGAGAGGATTCATTACCACTCCTTAGAGTGATATCCGAGGCCACTCAATGAATTAGTTTGGCTAATTAAATCCTTGCGTAAGGTTGAATCGAGACTGAAATTGAATTTGAGTACTCGAATTCTTTTGATTCAAATAATTCACAGAGTAGAGAAATTATGATTAGTTATAAAGGTTGATATTTATCCATACCTTTGATTAATCTAGATATTGGTAATGAAAGGATTCAATCATATATTGAGATCATCTACAGATAGACTTGTCACCATTGATGACTCCCGTCGAAATTTGGGTAGTTATAATGGCTTGCTAGAGTCTGCTTATAACTTAAAGCCTATAAGTAATTAATTTGGAGAAATTAATTATTAACTAAAATTAATTATATTAATTTTATATGTCTTTAAATGGTTTGAAGGGTATTTTATACTTTTACCAATATTTCAGGGGCCTATCGAGTCATATGTAGAACGAAAAATGAGTTATGACCATAATTTGGATATATTGGATATCCAGGGACTAAATTGCAATTGGCAGAAACTATTAGGACTGAAAAATAGTTTTTAGTGGGGGTAAAACTGTTAGTCTGATAGGTGCCCTAAGGCCAATATGATTGAGCTCTATTGTATCTATGACTGTATATTCTGTATTGATTTGATAATAAAGGTTGATTATTTATCTTATATTACTTTCATTGTACATTGCATGTTAAAGATGAAGTCCATGGTAGGAAGTTATTTCATTCAATCAATCCTATAAGGGGTTATGAGATTGTGAGGGTGATTGTTAATGATATAAACTTTTGCACTAAAATGACACTAATCGAGATCTAATAACAGGGCATTATCAAATCTGTTGAGACTAGACGCTAGGGTGTTTCTCATATGATGAGCAGTTGACCTCACAGGCTGAAATGTAAGTGAGTAACATCTGAACACACACATGAACATGACCCAGTTAGTTTGAGGAAACATAACTGGCAATCATGATCTTGTCTGACCCATTTGGAGATACTGTATGGAGTTGCATCAACAGTTTATCTCCAGTAGTGATCGTATGATTGATCCTTTGACTTGAGATTGAGGGATGTCTTTTATATGAAAGATTATACTTTGACCAAGTCAAACATGACTCTAGCCATGAGGAATAATATAGGCTTGGATTGGGTATTTCTGAAAATATAGTTAGGCATTGCCTAATCAAGATAGGATTTATTACCACTCTTCAGAGTTGATATCCATGGCCACTCAACAAATTGGTTTGACTGATTAATCCTTGCAAGGTTGGATCGAGACTCAAATGGGATTTAAGTGCTCGAATTCATTAGATGTCGAACAATTCACAAGGTTAAGAAACTATGATTAGTTATAGAGGTTGATTGGCATCCATACCTCTGATTGATCAGATATAGGTAATGAAGGGATTGTATCATACAGAGAGATCAGCCACAGACAGGTTTGTCACCGTTGTTAACTTCCATCGAAAATTGGATAGCTATAATGGCTTGCTAGAGTCTACTTGTAGCTTAAAGTTCATACGTGATTAATTTGGAGAAATTGATCAAAAAATTAATTGGATTAATTTTGTATGCCTTCAAATGGTTTGAAGAGCATTTTGAACTTTTGCCAACATTTCGGGGGCCTATCGGGTCACACGTAAAATGGAAAATATGAGGAATGACTAAAATTTGGATATATTGGATATTCAGGGACTAAACTAAAAAGGACAGATATCAGTGAGATTGAAAATAGTTTTTAGAAACCACAGGGACTCGAGTGCAATTTATGAAATTACTGGGGGTCAATTTGCAATTTGGAGAAATTGCAAAGTGCAAAACGGCGTTGTTTTGCTAAGGGTATTTGCCACCCAGATTTGCGTTTTCAGACGCAAGCAAGTGACGAGTCTCTTCGTCTTCTTTGGTGTCTCTTCGGTTTCCTCCGCTAGGACTTTCCGGTGTTTGGTCCTCCTTGGCTTGTGAAGTTTCCAGCTAGCACTGGTGAACGACTGTTCCTCTTCTTTAGCTTGGACGACGTTGGGGCTGGCACGCTTGGGCTGGATTGCACCGGTGACATTTCATCTTCTTCTGCCGTGCACGAGCTGCTTCCAAAGGTTGATTCAGCTCCCCTTCACATCTAATGTGTTGTTGAAACTCAATACTAGCTAGATCTTGGGTTGAATGTCCGGTTGTTTGCAAGAAAAATTTTAAAATTCTTGACCATTTTGCACCTGAAACAATCGAACATTCTTTCAAAAATGACATGTCATTTTGGCTTAAGGAAACTAGCCAAACGACATGTCATTTGGGCTTGCCCATTTCCTTGTGCTACGGCTGCGTTTTGAACGTAGAAGAAAGAAAAGGGAAAATCGGGAAAAAGCCAACTCTGTTAGGGTTTCCTATCGAGATCTGTTTTCAACTTTTGAAGCCATAAATTTGATCCTTCTCCAGGCTAGCACTTGGGTAGGATCAGCAACTCAAAATTTTAAAGGTTGTTTTCGAGCGTTTTACTACGTGAGCAACCAATGGAAGTTGAGACGTGTGGATCGAAGTTTCAGTGCAAATCGAGCCTTAATCCGAAACTAAGCTCGGCCAAAGGTTGGTTGACTCTTCCATTAAGGATTTATGTTGATGGAACACTAAAAACCATCGATGATCCGGGGTAGTTTGCTCGATAGGTTTTTTGAAAAATTTTGATTTT
Organism: Saraca asoca; assembly: GCA_026873985.1. Classification (NCBI taxonomy): domain Eukaryota; kingdom Viridiplantae; phylum Streptophyta; class Magnoliopsida; order Fabales; family Fabaceae; genus Saraca; species Saraca asoca. The sequence continues at coordinate 3,261 of JANHAO010023985.1, forward strand.
TTGATTTGATGACCGAGTAAACCTAACTAAAGGAGCCAGTGATTTTTCAGCTGGCATTCCGAGACTTAAAATCCAATGGTAGAAGAGTTGCTCCAAAGGGTGAAACAGTTAGAGGAGCGCCCTCAAGCTCAAAATAGTCAAGAACATTATGAGGAGAGGACACCATTCACTAGAGAGATTGAGACAGAGCCTTTCCTTCACAAATTTAAAATCCCCACAATCCTGTAATACAATAGACACAGTGATCTATATGACCACTTGGATGCATTCAATGTTTAGATGGGTTTTTAGACAACTAATTCTCTAGTCAAGTGCTGCGTCTTCCCAACCATTCTTGGAGACATACCCCAGACATGGCTCAGAAGTCTCCTAGCCCATAGCATTCATAGTAGGGAAGAATGCCAAAGAAGATTCATTAATCAGTATAGAGTACTAAGAAAACAGCTTGCATCATCCAGCTACTTCGCAACGATCTTTCAACGAAAAAATGACTCACTAAAAGACTATATCACCCAGTTCAGACACAAGGTAACAACGTAGAAAGCCCCTTCGATGAGAGCATTCTAACAACGATCTTAGCAAGACTTTGTAAGGATGGTAAGTTGTATAAGAGTATATACAAGTCTCCAGTGAGGGATTTAGGTAAGTTCTATAAATGTGCTACTAAAGAAATCAGGTGAGAAGAAACTTTTAGCTGAAGAAAGTCTGATCAGAAGGACGAGATGAATAGCTCCAATCAAAATAAAAGAAGGGGCAATGTTGGGAACGACAAAGAGAGTCGAAAGGGTGGCTTTGACTATCAACCTATAAAAAAAGGCCAGAAGTGAGCAACCTTAGTGATGTGGTTGCCGAGACCAATCGAGATTAGAAATTTATAACTGAGCTACCTTACTTACTACTTGTAGTATAAGATAATACCGGGTCGAGTCCATAGATCATTTTGATGATATTAATCAGATTAAGAGATAAAATGGACTGGGGGGTTAGCAGTATCTAATCTAACAGCAAACACAATGTAGGAGTGTAAACAACAATGTAAGAAAAAATCAGTCTAAGGGAATCAACTAAACTTGAGATTAATGTATCATCAATCACTAAATATTCATCCAATTGTTGATCATATTTTCTGGCTTTGAATCATAACAAGAAGCCTTGAAATGATTAATGAGTCCTATACAAAACTCAGCCAGCAAACAATCCATCAAAAGTTTAATGCACTACTTGGTTTCTACCATCCTCTTTCTACAAGTGATTATTAAGCAATATCATATTAATATCTAAATCAAATGAAACCATTCAATTCAGAATTATAAATAAAACAGAGAGGAAAGGAAAAGAAATGACAAACAATTGAATGTAAGGTAAAAGCAAGATCTCAACATCAATCTTCAAGTTGTTAGTCCCTTGGACCGATTACAAGTTTTTAGCCTTCCATGAAGGCAAAATTATAGAGAAAAATGGAAGAACAAAACCGTGCTCTCTACACTATGAAAACTCTCTAAAAAACTGAACTAAAAACTTAACTAAAGACTCTACTAAAGAGTGCTTAACCCAAGAAAAGAGAAGCTAGCTGTTGGCTGTGGAGTAGGGTAATCATGATGGCTGGTGTAGCTGGTTTGCTTGCTGCCACTCCATTTGCAGGTAGTGTGCCAATGCAGACTGCTTCTTCTGATTTTCTTCTGACTCACTAGCTTACAGCTGATTGAGTGTAGAATTAGTGTAAGGAATGATCATTAGGCTCAAGCTTCATGTCAATTGGGGCCTAAAAATCACATTCTGCAGAGGCCTAATTCGTTAGCATTCTGCCTCTGTATTGTAGCTCCATTTGCATGCCCAAAATGATGGATTCAGGTCTGGAAGTCTTCATGAAAGTTGTAGCCTTGTGTCTTACTTCCATCTGACCTTAGTTTGACCTCAATTGGACTTCCATAGCTCTAGATATTGCCTGATAAGTGTTCAGAGATCTGGTTGCTTGAGATAGACTGAGGCAACATTCTAGTTTTGGCTTGAGCTCCAATTTCAGATATCCAATTGCGAGATTCAACCTTGGAGGTCTTCATGAAGGTTGAAGAGCTAAGTAACTCTCAAACTTCTCCCTATTCTCCTCTCAAAGAGGCAAAAGAATAAAGAACTGAATTCATCAACATCACCATAAGGAAATAACTCAAAATCTGTATAAAACTTCCTAATATCCTTAAAGAAGAATTATCCATGGGAACTTCCTATGTCACAGGCCATACACGCCTTATAACACCTTATCTAAGATCTAGACCCTAAAAAATATGGGGGGCTCAACCAATGCACCCATCAGGTCATTACGAGAAATAGGAAAAAAGGTTTTTCATGCCTTATATGGCTTACCTAGCCCCATTGATAGATCTAGAGACTGATTAACTGCCCTCGATCTAATGATCCAGTAAATAGCAAGGCTGCCACATTGACGACTATGAAAAATGTGCTTTAAATGAATGGCCTGGAAAAATAATAAGATAGAAGTCTGAATGACGACACTGCAGATTACAATTGCAGGCTTTTGCCGATAAAACTATAGCTCCTAGTCTGTAGAACGCACTGAGAACTAGGGCCTAATGTTATAGGTATGTTTGGAACCATACAAAAAGGGCTAGTAAAAGTCTAATGGACAAGCCTAAAGCAAGATATCTAGTCGTCAAATATAAGCTTAAATTACTAGTTAAGGGTCAGCAACAATCTCGGTCATTAGGTCTAGATTTCAGATTGAGAAACACTGAGGTCTAGCTTGCAGGTCAAAGCATGCTCGCTGTGGTTAAACTTGAGGAGGGACCAACTTGCATGAATCCACTTGCAGATATCAACTTACAAAAATTAACTTGTAATTAATTTATTATTTTTCCTTTTTTGGAGCACGTTAATATTATATACCTCAACAACTATAAATAGAGGTTGAAATCATTGTACAAAAAGAACAAATGAAAATTGAGAGGATCCCCAATGAGAAACAAATACTTTGAAAAAATAGAGAGAGAACCCACAAAGATAATAACTTTACAAAAATATAAAGATCAAACACCCAACAGATACAAGAAACTTTACCAAAATAGACAGAGAAAATATAATAACGTGGATGTAAGCATTGCACTAGACTAGACCATGTTAAAAAACTTCTAGTGTTTCCCTATTCTTCCTCTCTCTCTACCATTTTCACACTATTGATTTGCAGTTTAGGATTACTGAATTTGAGTTAACTGAATTTACACATCAATATCATTTCAGATAATTTGATATAAAATGGCCTTTCTTTATTTTGTTGGAAAATATTTCTACTATAAATAATTTTATTTATTTATATTTATAATTATAAAATATTAAAATCATAAAAAATTTGATATTTATTTGATGTTATATGAGAGAATAATAATGAAAAATAATATTCATTGATGTAAAGAGAGAGTTATTTTTTACGATATTATAACACTATCCACTAATTTATTAATTTAAAAAATATATAAATAGTATTTTCTTATAAAAACATTTTTCATCAGAAGAAACGGAGAATAATATCAAAATGTTATCCACCTGAAAGTAATGAATATCATTAGTAATTCTCCTAAAGGTCCCATAATGCCTCGAATAAATGGATTTCAGAATGTTCAATGCACATGCATAATAATTAAATAGGGCGATGCCCCACTGTTTACTCGTAACATGAGTTTTTCTACGAGAAAAAGTTACGAGAGTATTAATTTTTAATATAAAATATTATACTTTTTTGATAAAAATTTATAAGAGCATATGAAGTTTATATATTATAGATACATAACAAATTATAATATTATCATTTAAAATTATATTAAAAAGATTTTAAAAATCTTTACTAATTTTTATTTAAAAATTATAATTTTTAATAAAAAATTATAAAAAATATAAAACTTTTTCTCAAAATTGGTAAATTTTCTCAAAGCATAACACTTATTAATATCACACAATTAATAAGACAAAAAATTATTGTGTTAAATAACTATGTGGGAGACTTATAATTTTTTGAAAATTATTTTTATTTTTTTATGTTTGGCGATATAATTGATAGAGAAAAGCAGTTTCTCTATTTCACAAAAAAAAAAAAAAATTGTTTTTCCTAGTATTACGCATTTGATATTGTATACTCTTTCTTATCAACGTCAAACAATAAAAATTTGCACTTTTTGAAACAAATATTTTCTGTTGCAATGATTTCTACATTTCATCGTATATTTCCCTAAAAATCAAACACGGTGAAAGTTCAATGGGTGTAGTAGATTTAATCCTTATTAAATTATGATTTATTTATATAATAATTGATTTTTATTAAAATATTACTTTAATGCATGCGGTTACAATTAAATCAAAGTACAGTATGTAAAGAAAGTGTGCATTACTCATTTCTACCCTCCAGTGTATAGGTTGGCGAGTTGCATATTCATCATGAAACCAACAGGCGCAATCGCGCATTGCAACAGCTACTGAACCCATTCATGGCGGCTATTCTACCCTTCAAGATATATATCCGTCTCCTTCTGCTTCTGCTTCTTGTTTATGGACTTAATTTTTCATCGTCATTTTATGATTTAACAAGCTTTTTCACGGAGGATTCCGAGAAAATTTGCAAGCAGATACGGAGGTCCCCCAAACCCAGTTTTTCTCAAGCCTCGTGATGATACTGAATGGAAAGTTTATTGGAAAAAACAAGACGGTGAGATTTGGTTTGAAGAGGGATGGAAGGAATTTGCTGAGTATTACTCTCTGGATTTTGGGCATTTTTTGTTGTTCAAATATGAAGAAGGAACTTCAAATTTTGACGTAATAATACTTGACATGAGTACCTTAGAAATAGATTATCCTTCCCATGAAAAGGGAACAAAAGACGAACCTGTTGAGATATAGAAAATGGATGGGATGCCTCCACACAAGAAGGAATATGGACCAAAATCTCCATTTAAATCTCTTCGACCTCTTAAGAAATTGAGAAGGAGCACTAATGGAGAAGAAGGAAGAAGAGCTTCTGACATGCAAAACCTGTGCTTGAATGAGAAAGCTAAAATCAGCAACCAAGAACTGGAAGGTGCAGAACTTCATCCAACCAAGCCAGATTTTTATTCTCTTTTCACATAATTGGTCAATTTTTTGTTGTTATATATTGCTTTCTTATATTTAACCAATATTTGACAGATAAGATGGAAAGAACCAGTTTTTCCCCTGAAAAATGTGCACAATCCATGGCCATTGGAAGGAAGGAACCATTGAGTTCAGCAAAAAAGGCCAGAGCTTTTTAGAGAGAGTCAGCTCCTTCACGTCTAAAAATCCCTTTCATGCAGCCATCATATGTTTCTTGAAACACTCTGTTGAGCTTCTATCAGGAAAATTCAAAGGCCATATACGTAGTAACTATAAACAATCTTTCTCATTTTCTTCTTAAAGAAAAAGTTAATTCTCACTCTTTTGCTGTTGGTTTTCTAAACTTCTTGTGAACTTGAAACAAAATCCAGAGTATACCAGTTGGATTTTCAAGAAATTTTTTCAAGAAGCAAGGAGGTGTTGTCCTCCTAGCCTTGGATGGAAGAAAATGGTCTGCTTTTTACACAGTTTATTCCGTTTAAGGCCAAGATCCAAACTGGTTGGAAATCATTTTCTCAGGGCAATAACTTAAAAGTGGGTGATGTTTGTTTTTTTGAACTCACGAAGAGCACTGTCATCACATTCAAAGTTTATATTTCCCGAGCTGCCGAGAATTTAAGCTGCCTACTACCATCACAAGGTGTCTTTAATGGGTTTGTGTACTACTTAATTCCTTTTGTTTTTATATGTATTTTCTGTTTTCTTTTTCTGATGTCCAATCAACCTATGGAACTACAGCAGATAAAGAAAACCCAGAAAGAGGACCCCCTCACAATCTTATATCTGTTTGCCCTGTGACCACGAATGAAGTAAAGGGATTGCATGCTGCAAGCAAGGACATATTGGCAGGAAAATGTAGTGAAAACGTCATAGCTTCTCCACAAGTTCATAGAAGAATGCAAACCAGTGAGGAAAATGCAGCTCTTCTAAAGGTTAGTTCCTCCAAGTCTGACAATCCATACTTCAGACCGGTCATGAAAAAAATCATACATGAATAGCAAAGTTAATTTGGTAAGCTTCCCCTTAAATTATGTTTTTTTTTTTTTTTTCAGCGTAGCTTGACAGAGATAATTAGATGCCTTATTTCCTTCATATAAACTGTTTTAAAGATCATTATTTCCATCATGTTGACATTTACCAATTACCATATTACAAAAGATGTTCCTAATTCCTTTGTTATTTGTGAAGCATGTGCCATTCAAATTTGCTAGTGAACATTTCAGTTCCATAGTAAAGCACAGAATTGTTATCCTTGAGACTTGTTGGTGGTAGAAACTGGTCTGTTAGTGCATATTCAGATTAGTCAATAACATGCATCGAGCTGATCTCTCATGGGTGGTGTAAGTTTGTGGTGGACAAAAGATTTGCTACTACATGATGTTTGTGTCTTTGAGATTATCGAAAGAAGCAAAGTGACACTTCAAGTGACAATCTTTTGAACAGTAAAAAACCTAGGTAAAACTACTATCTCATTAAACCTGCTATCTTCTGAAAAGCTAACAAAATTGAAGTGTTTTGAGTGAATGAGCGCAAGGGGTGGAGTTAATGGGAATATGGGATAGAGGCTGAGAGAATTCCAGTAACTTAAATTGAAACTGTTTCTGCTATTCATATTCCAAGTGGTTATCATGGTTGTCAAACTCGTGAGTAGATTGGTAAGCTAGGAAGTCTAACAATCATCATTCAAATTGCTGCCGATGGGGATCCCTAAACTGATTGGGACTGACTTTGTTAGCATGCCCCAGGTGGGAAGGCTATCAAGTCAAAAATTACTAAGAGCTGAGGAAGAGGCTAAAAGTTTCATACCGGAAAACCCCGTTTTTCAGAGTCAACATTAGTCCATCTGTTGTGTGACGTGGAAAATTCAGTGGAAGACCGGTATGTGATATGCAAAAGAATAATAAATTTTCTTATGTTGCGACACATGCCTTTATACAGTTCTGCTGGTTTTGGTTGTATTCTCAGATGAGCTCTAAGGTTCTATTCTGATTGTGTGATGAAAATAATAAAATTTGCAGAATGTACCGATAGTTTTCCTCGATAAGTTTATGAAAAGCAGGATGCAGAATGCAATGATACAGCTAGGGAATAGGTCTTGGCCGGTTAAATTTCACTATTATCCACAATTACCAAAAGGCATATTATCTGTTGGTTGGCGCTCATTTGCAGAAGAAAGCAAATTGCAACTAGGAGATGTTTGTATCTTTGAGCAGATTGACAGAGAAAGTGTAGTGCTAAAGGTTCATATTTTCAGGAGCCACACTTAGTTGTGGTGCATTGGTAGAAAATTTAGCTGCTTGTGATTTTGCAAAGAGACTTCAGTAAATTGTTGGAGTCAAGTGACACTTTCTTGCTGTTAAACCTTAGAAGGTAGAACTAGAAACTATGAACAAGAATCAGTTCATCGTTTTAGGATTTGACTTATGTAGCAATGCTTTCTTCTAATACCATTTTGGGACGTGAAACTCATTGAATGCCTTTCAAGTATGTGGTATCAATGTTCAAACAGTTTATGTCCAATTTGGCTACAATAATGGCAAGGATATTACGCCTTAATTAGACAACGAACTCACCACAGGAAACTCATTGCAAATATACAGTTTTTTCTATGGCCAACTTGGCTACAATAAACTTAGGGGGGGTGTATTTAATCTTTACTTTTAAAGAATTCAAAAGTTTGGATGTATTTAATAATGACTTTTGAAAACTCTGTAAAAGTCATGGGTTATTCAATATTGATTTTTAATGACTTTAAAAATATTGATAGTAAAAAGAGGCAGAGGTGAGCAGAAGTCCCGCATCGATGAAAAGTTGGATGTACTCGTGCCTTATAAGGCAGGGGCATGCCAAGCCTAAATGAAGAGGCATCCTTGTGCAATTGCACAAAAAGGAACAAAACCCGCTCTAGTCATTGAGTTAAGATGAGACAAAACCCTTCTGGGGGAAAAGGTCCGCCCTCCCCAAAAGAGGCACCTTTTGGGGAGAAGGTGGGCAGCGACCTACATCCCAAAGGGACAAAATCGTGAGGAGGGCCACAAAGGGCCATACTCCAAAGCAGATAATACCTCACACTTGGGCAAGGATCATACCGACCATCATCATTTGGCGCCATCTGTGGGGACCCCCAATGGCTCGCTACCCATGAGCCCACCCTACTGAGAGGCTTATGTTGATAGTAAAAAGAAGTAGGGATAAGCAGAAGTCCCACATCAATGAGAAGTTGGGTGTCCTTGTGTCTTATTATAAGGCCCACGTAAGTATTGTCCGCTTTGGAGGTCTGCGTGCAGGGACTAGGTCCCCCGGGGACGAACCCCACCCCCTCACGGGTTTGTCCTCTGAGGCTACATTAGCCCCAAAAGCGCGCTTA
>JANHAO010023986.1:0-11750 GCA_026873985.1 Saraca asoca
CTTCTAAGGTGATTATCAAGATCTCAATAACCATATTAACATCTAAATTAAATGGATCCATTCAACTCAGATATCACAATAAAAATCAAGAGGAAGGGAAGAGAAGTGACTAGCAATTGGATGTGAAATGAAAAAGCAATATCTCCACATTAATCTTCAAGTGTCAACCCTTGGATGATTACAAGACTTAGCCTTCCATGGAGGCAAAAAAATACAAAAAAGAGGGGAGCAAAATCTTACTCTCTGCCTCTAGAAAATACACCTAAAACTACACTAAAACTGAATGAAAAACTCAGCCAAATGGCTTTTGCCCAGGTAAAAAGAAGAGAAGCTAGTTTGCTGGTAGGTGAGTAGGCTGACGGCTAGTCTGGTTGCTGCCTCTGCCATTGCATGCTATGCTCTTTTACAGAATGCATTCCCACTTTTTCTTCTGCTTGTTCATCCTCCAGCTGGCTGGTGTGAGAGATGGTGCATTGGGCTTTAGAGTTCTCCAGCTGGCTGGTGTGAGAGATGGTGCATTGGGCTTTACGTCCATGATAATTGGGGCTAAGAAAATCTAATTATGCATAGCCCATTTTCGCAGCAACTCTGCCTCTCTATTGTAGCCTATTTTTCACGCGTAATTTGATCTTTTCAGCTCTGGAAGTCTTCATATAAAATATGTCTTTATGTGTTAGCTTCCATTTGGCTTTGTTTCACCTCAATTTGACCTCTATATCTCAAGTTATAGTCTGTTGAATGCATGGAGGTCAGCTACTCGAGACAATGCTGAGGCAGAATTTTGGTCTGACTTCAACTCTAATTTCAGGTACCCAATCGTGCAATTCGGTCTCAGAGGTCTTCATGAAAGTTACAGAAAAATTTCTTATATTTCCTACAAGACAAGAATCATATCAATTGGACAAGTGTAGCTCAAGATATATCCATATTATAGAAACTGGTCAATTAAGTAAAATTTTGCTAAAGATGCCAATTGACACTAAATCACAAATACACACTAACATAGCTAGAAGTAAATCATTTTGGACCTTAAAATGATAAGTATGAGGATAAATAAATGCATGAAATATTGTGTTATTAGCCAGCTAAGTCCGTAACTTGCTCATTGAGCATTCAGGCTATCAACTCAACTAGCTGTCTTAGGAGCTACAAGGGCCATCCCCTACTGATCTAGCATTTGGGTATGAAGCCATGGTTTGCTAACAAAGTATTCGGATGTTTGGTTTTGGAAGATTAATCAACTAAAATAAGTAACAAAGTTAAGTAGATTCATTTCAAAGTAAATAACTCATACAGATTCATCAAGAAATGATTACTTTTATTATAAAAGATTTGTCCAAGATTGAATACAAAGTTCAATAATGAAATTCAAGATTACAAAGAATCATGGCCTAAGAAGATGGATCCTCAGGAGTTGAGCCTTTATAGGGTGAAGGGTCATATGTGGAGTAGGTGGGTCATCCATCATTTGATCACTAGAGGTATCTATGACTTATGAGCCACTCTCTCTTTAAATAGCACCCTCAATAGGAGAAACTTTCACAGTGGACTCCACACTCTTTTTCCTTCACAATCTTTTCAAAGCATTTAACAACCTCAAAGGCATCCTTACCAAAAAAGGAGAAATCCATCTTTTGGTGTCGCTCCCACAGAGTATAGAAGAAAAAGTCACTGGTTTTAGACTCCACATTTTCTACTACTCTCACAACTAGCATGGTAGTCTTTGCCTTGACCTTGGCAACCTTTTCCTTCCCGAGAGCAACTTCTTCCTTGGTCACCTCAAGCTTCTCCTCGGCAACCTCAGTTCACTGCACTATCACCTTAGCTTGCTGAACTGCCACACCTAGGTCGTCTTTTATTTTTGTCAGCTCATCAATTGCCTTATTGAGACTGGATGTGACAACCTTGTGATCTGCCACCTCATGATATAGAGCTTTCTCAACTTCATTCTTTACAACCTCAGTGCTTTCAACTCTCTCTCTCTCTCTCAACTCTAATACCTCAACAGTCATAGTAGCTAGGTCCCTTTCAAGTTTTTCTATCTACTCATCCTAAGCTCAAAGTGCCTTCGTCAGCTTCACTATTGTTAGCAAGTTTTGACAAAACCAAATAGTCAAGTTATATTACAAAAGATAAAAGAACCAAGATAAAAGGACTCTACTTACCAGTAGACCATGACAAGATGCATAGCTTAGCAATCCTTTGACTAAGAAGTCCTCAAACTCCAATGCTTTGGCCCTATAGCGAGGCCCCAAGATCACGTCGATGTTGTCCTTAAAAAAGCCTAAGTACTCCTCTATCTTTTGGGCCAAGTCTGGCGGACTGCTCCTTGGCCTCGACCTCAGGCGCCACATACTTTCGAGTGGTAGCAACCTTCTTCCCTTTATCCTTCTTTTGCTTTTTTGTGAGAGGCCTGAAGGGGGATGCAAGCTCGACTATGGTGGCCACCTTAGGATGTGAAATAGGAGTCAGCTCCTGTAAGGGTGCTATTGCCAAGGCCGAAGATAGGTTTGCAATAACATGGGTCACAGCGGTGTCAAAAGCTGCTGAAGTCACCTCAATAGGATCGAATGGAGGCTTTCGAAGGATGAGCTTCATCATGCACTCAAAATTTCTGAAGTTTACTGGGCTAATCTCCTTAACTTGCAAGCTCTGATCTCCCTGGCAAGTTCAATACCCAAAGCTGAAGTGAGCTTATGGGAGCACAAGAGACCTTCATTGAACTGGAGATCGTTCTAGAGGTCGTCCACAACAGCAAACTTGTTCAACACCTCAAGCTCCTCAGTTACAAGAGTTAGTTTCTTGCTAGCCTTGTCTGCAAGATGAAATAGTGTCAGAATTAAAAAAATAAGTGTGATAACTCATTAAGCTCGCATGTCCTTAGCTCGCTCACCAGGAATAAAAACAAAGTCAAAATTGCTAAGGTTGTGCAGGGATAGATAGGAGACGTAAAACTAACGGATTTTGTAATTCCCCACATTAGACTTGCCTTTGGGTCACCCTACGGTAAAAAATTTTTAGGCTCAGTTTGCTGAGCTGAAAGATAATAAATCCTATCCAATGGGCTTGTGCTTCTAATACTATATAGGTAACAAAGAACCCTGGCAGACGGTGGTGGGAGATTATTCCTCAAATATACTAGTGCCAAGGAAGTGAGTTAGGAGTAGGAGTTCAGGGAAAGCTAGAATGGGCAAATTTTTAATTTATTTAGTAAATTAATAATATAAGGGTACACCGAGAACCTAAACCCAGAATTAAGATGTTGGGGACTAATGGCAATGAATCCTGAAGGAGTATAAGAAGCATGATCATTAGAAGAAGGCGCCATGACACGACATCCCTTAGGGAATCGAAATGTTCAAATTATGCCCTGGAGCTCATCAAACTTGATGGTTGAAATATGGTGACTAAACACTGAGCGATCTAAAGACTATTGACTGGTAGCCACTTCTTGGGCCTTAACGAGGTCTAGACGAATGCTGAACTCTCCAACAACCTCGCCATTCCTTGAAGTCGCTTCACCTATAAATCGCATTAGCTCCATATTCTAGGTTGGAGAGTCAAATTCATCATCACTCCCTATTTAGTGACTTTGGCATTTAAGAGCTATCATCTACACAAGAAGAAGGAATGGTCAGGTCATTAAAAGCAGACCATATCTAAAAAATAAGACTAACAATTTCCTATATGGCAAGCCATGCACACCTTAGGTCACCACATTTAAGACCCAAACTCTAAAAGACGACAGGGACTCAACCATTGGGCCACTAAAACCCAAAAAATTGATGCAAGATTCAAAATGATAGTCAAAAACCTTAAAGCTTGCTAATGAATATAAACCAGACCATACAGAAAGAAAATATACAAGCAAGCAATTCAACTAACATTCCAGACTTTTTCAACTCCAAGCAGATAAACCACACACAAACCTTAAAATGAAAACGCCCAAAAATCATAAATCAAAGAGAGAAAAACTCACCATATTAGCCAAAAGAGAAAGTTTGAGACACACACAAAGTTAATTTTTGGTGAGTAAAACCCAAACCATAGGCTAGATGAACCAGAATAGCACTAACAACCATAAGCAGCAACGAACAGTCATGGACTTGACAGAGAGCAAATGAGAAAGAGAAGTTTGGAAGCTTCAGATTTTAGATGATAAATGGAAGGGAGAAAGAGTTTTTTAGCTTATATGATGCACAGTCTCACTGTTAGATTTAAGAACCGATCAAATAGCCATAATCTAATGGTTCAGCAATTGCTAGCCGTAGGCTGTTACCAACCTGAGTAGAAACATTTGCCAAAGGTAGAAATAATCACACAGGCCAGTGGTAGAAGCCCAAGAGTCATGGATGAAACAAGTGGTAGCATGCCAAATGACCTGAAAGATCACAGATCACAAGCAACAAACTATAGCTATCATATCACACAACATTCAAGTTGTGTTAGTTGAGGTGCATATGTACAACCTACTTAGGCACTCATGCTAGCTGAGGCACATTCATGTGACCTACTTGGGTACCCAATCTCATTCTATCTGAGGCACATCTGTGTGACCTACCTGGGCACCCAATCTCATGCTAGCTGAGGCACATCTGTGCAACCTACCTGGACACCCAATCTCAGGCTAGCTTAGGCACTCAGACACTCTAGTGTTTAAACTCATTACTAGCAAAGGAACTCCGATGCTCAAATTCATTATCAACTGGGGTGAACTAATATGACTAATTGGTCATTCAGCATGGCGTATATCCTTTTAAGTCATTATTTATTAGTTGAAGCCCATTTATATTAATTTAATCCATGCTATTCAAGGTTGATTGACCTACCAGACATTCATTTTATCTAACACTTACAAGTTGTGGTTTGTAGGAATTCATTCATGTTACTAATTGGAACCTACTAAATGACCAATATGACATCCATCGGAGAATAAGAATATCAAGTAAAGTTTCATTGAAAAAACCTCCTTCAACGAGGTAGGTTTACATGAAATGTCAAGAGTACAAATTAAAGCAAGCCTACAGCTACCATATCCTAAAAGGAAGATTCCAACAAGTTGGAGAATCAAAGTGCAAGCCAAACTGCTCCAACTTTCTTTTCTTGCTCTTCTCCTAAGCTAAAAGCTCCCCTCTTAGCCTCATAACCCCAAAGTGCTTGCAAAAACTGAACAATTAACTCACCATGCAAGGAGGCCAAGGAATAATAAGGAAAGAGCTGCATTATTTAGCATGATAGGAGGAGGTTAGGAAGAAATATAACAAAATTTCTCGGAATCCTCACTGAGGAATTATCCATGAGAGCTTCTTATAACAAAATTTCCCAGAATCCTCAAAAAAGAATTGTCACCACAAGCGAAATGCACTTCGTAGCACTCCACCAAAGATCCAAACCATCAGAAATATAGGGAGCTCAGCTAATGCATCTATTAGATCATTGTGTGGAAAAAGAAAAAAGTTTTCACACCTTATAGAGACTAGCCTGGCCTCACCAAAAAATCTAGATGCTATCTAACTATTCTTGATCAAATGGTCTAGAGAAAAATAAGGCTACCACACCAATGACTAAAAGCATACACATTATACACATAGCCTAGTGCAGATAAAGCAATAAGATTGAAGTCTAAAATGACAACATGTAGGTTATAAATGGAGACTTTGACAACACTGCAAATTGTAAATAGAGACTTTGACAACACAGCAGACTATAGGTGAAAACATTGACAACTCAATAGACTGTAAGTGAGGAATTTACTAACAAATAGCAACTCCTAGGTCACAAAGCGAACTAAGAGTTGGGGGCTAATATTATGGGTATTCTTAGAAATGTATGAAATAGGCTGACAAAGCCCAATGGACTAGCCTAGCTGAGAAAGGTCCAGCCCGTTCTAGAATGAAGTCATTGCAACTAGTTTATAGGTTGCCTAGCGCAACCTCAGGTCACCAAGCGAGCTAGCCCAAGCATAGGTACAGAATGCTAGAGTCCAATCAACAACTAGAAGCACCTACTCCCAATCGACAAATTAACCCCCAAAACCAATAGATCAACTATCAACAAATCGATAGTGAATTGCCTAGCATTTTATTGCTCGATACGGTGGAAAAGATAGCTTTATAATTTATCAAATTACACTTATAACCCCTTGCCTCTATAAATAAAGGGGAAGATCATTGTAACATATGGTGAAAAACACATGCAGAAACTTTACCAAAATAATGAGAGAATACATGAATTGAAACTCTATTGAACTGTACAGAGAAACAACCACACAAATGCAAATATAACCACCGTGGACCACATTAAAAAGCTTCTAGTATCCTTCGTTCTTCCTCTCTTTCAATCTTTTCCCTGCTCACATTTGCACTTACAACTTGCAGTTCAGGGATTTATTGGACTTTACTTATTAATTGGATTTCACCGTCAACAATATCTTAAAAGTAAATATTATATGAAAAATAAAAATAAAAATTATAATAAATAATTATTAAGTTGTTATTGTACATACTCTAAATGTTTACTAATTCAATATAGTAGAATATTTTAAATTGATATCTATGATTTTAATGTGAACATAATAAATGATAAATAAATACTACATAAAATTTACTTATAAATTGTAAATATAATATGTTCTTGATGGCCTTAAAATATTGAAAAAGTGAATTTATGATATATCAAATTTTTTATTTATTAAACATTCAAAGAGAACACAAAAATTCATAGAGAAAATATTTTGAATTAGAAAAATATTAAAAAAAATCAAAATTTCCATCCGCAATTTAAATTGGAATAAAAAAAAGAAATAAAAAGTTTTTCTCACCTGTTTTTTATTAAGTAGTGGAAGACATTGCTATATAGTGACATTTTGATAAAGATAAGTACACAACTATTATAATATTAAAAAAATGTGACCATTTCATATATTAATAGTATAAATACAATTACACCATGAATTCATCAAAATATCAATCCTAGAGTACAATATTTTAAATATAATAAAAGGTGGTTTGCCATATTCTAGAATTAGTTCTAAATAATTCCATGTAAAACTAGTTTTATTAAACCAAATAACATTGAACTAGTTTGAAATCAAATTTAGTTTGGCTTATAATTAGTTATAAACTAATTTTTTTTTATAAATTTTATTTAGTAAGTCTCTTTCATAACTTTGAATCATATAAAAAAAATTGAAAGCAAACTATAATAATAAGGAATCATTGTATAAAAATATTAATTATAATATACTATTTAAATAATAAATAAATATCTTGTTTTTAAAAATTTTAGAAAACATAATAAAATATTTTAAAAGTTAATTATATTATCTTTCTGCCTAAATCAAACTTACAATTAAACGTTTTAAATAAGACCCAACCTCCCTTTTTTCTAATTTGATAATTGTTTTCATCTTCATATAATTCTACATCAATAGCTTTTTTTCTCGTCTCATATCATTAATCAAAACCTTCTAAAAAATCTAATCATCTTTATGAATACAAATCACTATAAAAAAAATTTGATTTCAACGTATAAAAGGGAAGATTGACAATTTAGATCTTCTCAATAATTAAAAGAAAATACTATGCATTTTCCTTATCTTATACTCAAACAAAAACAAAATTATCACAAGAATAAATACCAAACAACCACTAGAGTTTAACCACATCCTGTGTATAGTCCAATTTAGTGCCTTTCTGCTTAATCTAATTCTAAAATCCTTTGTCTTATGTCGTTGTTTGGTTATTCGTCTGTTTTCCTACGTGGCCTTTGTGAATGATGGAACTAGAGGTGTTCATCGGTTTGAAGGCCTGAAGGCTTATTAGGCTATGCCGAATAGGTCATTGGCCTAATTCATTGTATTGAGTTATGAACTTTAGTCCATCAAATGAGCCGATCCTTTGTACAAAATGAGCTAAGCACAAGTTTAACTTGAACTAAGCTTAAGTCCAAGACCAATTCCTAATTATATTTATAAAAAAATTTTAAAAACTTTCAATTAATAATTCAAAATTAATTGATTTAATATTTCAAATATTATTTTAATAATTATTGTAATGCATTGTACATTGTTTACATCAATATATTTCTTTTTTTTTTCAAGTAAGAAATTTCTCTTAGTTTGAAATTCAATATATAATACCTCCACAAAAAGATACTCATGATGCGTGTAATTTTCTATATCGTGAATATATATTATAGTTTTAAATATATATTATTGACACTAATAGCTTATTTAGTGTCACTTCTTTCAATGAACATTGGACTAGAATTTCAATATGAAGAGAAGCAATATGTTGTAATTTCTCTTCCCAAAGAAAATTGTGAAGTCAAAAATTAATTAAAAAAAATCAGACAAGATATAAATCTATTAACTTATACATGAAACCAGAGAGCAATAAAAAAAAGATAAAATAACTATAATTAAATTAAATATTCTGCAATAAAATAACAAACCTTAATTGTCATCGGAAGAATCAGTTTTTCTTATGGGATCTATTATCATCCTTTTAGATGCTTTAGTTCATATTTTCATTAATAGTTAAGCTAGTGATAGAAATGTCATATTTTGCATTAAAAAATATTTAGTGATTTAAAATAGTCTTGAAAACAATACTATAGTTTCCTATTTATTGTTTGCTTCCCTTTCTAATATAAAACCTTTTTAATTCCTACCATCATATAATTACGTATGTTATACAATGATATTGTTAATTAATTGTATAATATTTATAAATTATTATATGAAGAATATGAAATTGTTAGTTAATTGTATTATATTAATGAGAAGTTATTAAGAAATTTATAGAAATAATAAAAATTATATTTCTTTATATATATTTTAGTTACTCCATTAATATTAGCTTTTATTAATTGTCTCAAAAAATGAAACTATAATTTAAGACATATGTTGTTGTCTACAATAATTAAAATAAATTTTCATTTTTATTTTAATTAAAATAATATATAAAAAATATTATTTTACTACTTTGTAAATCTAATTATATTTTATATTCAAATAGTTCATCATTTTCTCTTATATAAGGAGTCCCAGTTATTGGATTCATATACTTAAATTTGGGTTTTGCCTATAGTCATATGCTTAAATCTTAATTTATAAATGGACTTAAAATTATTTAAACTTAGGCTTGAGCTTAGACTTAAAGTCCATTATATCTCATGGGCTTTGACCCAAGCTTGACCTTTTTGGCATATGAGCAGGTCTAGACGGAAGTTCCTTTTTCCATAAAATTAAAAAAGCCTAGTCCAATCTAATGAGAAAAACATGGGAATAAGGCTTAAAAGAAGTTCAAATTAAAATTTCACTTAGATTAGGATTATTAAATTATTAGATAGATTATAATTTAAAACAAACAACTTAAGAATTATGAAATTTTGCAACATATAATTTGCTTTTTTTTTTCTATTGTACTTTGTGCCTTTGCAATGGTAATGTAAAAAAAAATCAAATCAAATCGCATAATAACCATTTTATTATTAAAATATTTTTATGATAGGGGACAATAAATCTTTACTAATAAAAATGAAACGTTAAGTATATTTTACATTAAAAGCAACATCTAAAGAAAAATATTGAAATCCTTCTTTTTCATCTTCCTCATTTCTTCATAAAATTTCATATTTAATTAACTTTGGTCAAAATTATTAATTACATTTACCAACTTTCTTAAATGCTTAAATACTTTTTTAATATAATTTTTATTATAATTATTTAATTATCAACATTTGTTGGAATAGAAAGAGAGAAAAAAGATGAGAGATATGAGAAAGAGGAAGAACGGGGGAGAAAGGAAATGAAAGATAAAAAGGATATCAAGAGCACATGACAAAGAAGGAAAGAAAAAAATTAGAGAGGGAGGGAAGAAAATAGGAGATAAAAATAGGATAGTCAAAGAGAAGAAAGAGAAAAGTAAAGAAAGAGAATGAGAGAGAGAATGTAAGGAAGAAAAGGGTTGAAAGAGAAAAAAGAAAAATGTGATTATGTAATATAAGAAGAATTTAATAGATAATTTATTTTAATTAAAAGAGGAAATTACTTTCTCCTAAATACATCGTCATTTTCTATTAATTGAAATCTACTTTCTTTTAATTAACTTAGTTTGTCAATTTGTCAATTTTATTAATATATTAATTTGTCAAATTAATTGTAATCTACTAATATAAGAAAAAAATGTGAACTAATTTGTCAATTCCCCTTGATTGGTATCACAAACAATTAAAAGAGAGAAAGTACACTAACAATTATACCACACCTAGTTTTAACAATAATAATAAAATGATTGATTTGATATAAATGTTTTAAAAATTGGATTAGATTAAGAATTAAAGGAGCCTTTGACTCATGATTGATTTAAATAATTAAATTAATGATAGGATAATGTTATAAATAAAAAATTAAATATATTATTATAAAATTTAATAAATAAATTAAATACCCACCTCTAAATATGAAATTTATTCTATAAGATATAGCAAATTTAATAAATAAAATTATTATAAAATTAATAGAAACTGACCAATACAATAATTGAAAATTATTGACACACTCAACATCTCAATATGATATCAAATTCAAAGTCATAAAACATCAAAATAATACAACGTTAGTCAATGTTAGTCTTGTAAGGTGATAATACAATACCATTTTCAATTTGTAAAGATTTTTTTAAATAAATTTTGTGGGGTGATCCAAACAAAAAGCCACTAACTAATTTTCGAGCAAACTTCCAAACACCTTGTCTACTACAGGAATTTTAAGAATTGCCTTATGTCCAACTTTGGCTCCTTTCATATCATTTATCATCACGGCGAGAAATCTATTTTTCATGCCCATTTCTTTAATGTGAAACTCTTTTAGATTTCACAGGTTTAGATTAAATTAGATGAAAGCAACATTATGGATTTTATTCGTTCATATATAAAGTAAATTTTTATAGAAAGTTGAACTTCTTATGAAGTAAGTTTTTATATGAACATTATGAATAGTGCTGAAAGTTATTTAATTAATATTAAAGAAGTATAACTTTTTAGAAAGTAAATTATCATGTGGTATTTTATTTAATTATAATTTTTTTATAAAATATTATTAAAATGACTAAAATATTTTATAAAAAAGTTATGCTCTTTTACTAAAACAATAAGTAAGTTTTTAAAAGGATATTCTTATTATTTTTTAAATTTGTAAGGATAATTTTCTAATTTTGTCTTATTAAAAGTATAGGAAGTAAAACTCATCTAGGGATTGGATAAGTAACTTTTCATACTTTATGAAAAGTAAATTTATGGGAAGTACAATTTTTTTTTATTTAATGGCCAATCAAATAATTTAAGTCTTTTTTTTTTTTTTTTTTTGAGAAATTGTCTTTTTTTTTTAACTATTTATGAACTAGAAAAATTTCTATTTTAAATTTTTTTATCTTGTGATTATTATTATTATTTGTATTTTCTATGTCATAGTTTAGGTATGTTTCTCTCTATTCTTTGTATACTATTTTATCCGTAATGGAAAAAAATTGAAATTATGTATTAAATTTCAAATTAATAACTCTGTAGAACGTTAATAAATTTTGTGAACAATATATTTATGGAACTTAAACATTTAAAATTTATAGTTCCAAAGTAAAATAATAATAATCAATAAAGGTCAATTTTCACTAGACTTTTAATTATGTAAATTTAATCAATTTTTTAATGAATAATTTTCAATTCAGAGACACTAAAAATACATTTTA
>JANHAO010023987.1:0-11741 GCA_026873985.1 Saraca asoca
TTTTTCATCTTCAAAAATAAAGAAAATATTTATTTTCAAAATTTACATCCAAACAAGTTTTTTATTTTTTAGTTCTAAAAAAATAGTTTTTAAAAATAGTTTTTAAAAATAATAAAACAAACATACCTGAAAACACTTTCAAACAGACCCTAAGATTCCCAAGTTAAGATTTCTGGGAAAATAAAAAGAATTCTCTTATTAAACGCTCCCTAAAGTTTTATCCTAACAAATCAATCATATTTATCCTTTTTATATATTTTTAAAATATAATTTAGATTATTTTCAACATGCTGCAGTTAGATATTATTTTTTATAATTGATATACTGCAATTCTTTCCATTCAAATAGTAGAAATGTATTATTCTTTTGGCGTATAAATTTTGGTACAATTTTTTTTCCAAAACTGAACAAAAAGGCAAAACTGTGGACAAAGTGTGAGACGAATTTTGAAAATGGGCCAGAAAATGCATGATTTTTCAAACTAGTTGCTTCCCATGTGATTGTCTCTACCTTGTGGCATCAAAAGAAGTGTTTTTCTTTTAAAAAAAAAAAAAAATTAATACACACAAGTTATGTAAAGATGAAACAAATCACAAAGAGACGGATTGTTAATTATGTGAGAAAAAGCATATTAATCAGTGCATCTATTTATTCCGTGATATTTGAAAATCTTGGATCTGTTTGGTGAATAACTCATATAAAGGTAAAAAAAAAATGATGATATGCAATTGGTATAGATATTACGGATTCAAATTCCAGTTAGATTGAGATTATGATATTGTGAATGTAATAGATGCCAAAATCACATTATATCATAATTGCGGTATTTTTAGAAATCTACACCACAACGCTACGCATTATTATAGTTGTAATACTCACAATAACCACGATACATCTATTTATAAAATTTTTTGACGAAATAAAAATCGAAAATCTTAATATTTTTCTTTATAAATAGATTTTATTTAATATAATATGTTATTAGTTAAATTAAAGGAATTAGGGTAAATTACTCCACACTCCCTTTAGATTTGGATTAATTATACAAGACTACTCCTTAATTTTAAAAAATTAATCTAACACCTTTTTAGTGACAAAAGTGAATGGTGTTAAGTCCAAACATAAAAAGTCTGATTTGCCTCACTTCCTTTCATATTGGGAAAGGATTCTTTTTTCATGTTAAATTTTCTTCTCCTTTAACAACTTTTGTCTTAAAATAACACTCTATTCTCTTCTCCTCTTTGTTCCAATTTTGAAAAAAAAAAAAAAATCATTAGCATCACAATTAATTAACAAATTTTTATATTAACTTATATTCATCATAATTAATTACACTTGTTCCAATTTTTTTTAAAAAAAATCATTAGCATTACTATTAATCTATGTTGCACGGATATCGGAACGCGGACACGGAGACACGGACACGGGGACACGATATTTTCAGAAGTGTCGGGCTATTTTTACATGGTAAATGAAGTGTCGGTGTCGAGAAGTGTCGGAAATGGGAACGTTTCCGACACGCGGACACGGTTATTATATGAAGTGTCGGTGCATCTTAGCTATTAATTAATTAATTTTTATATTATATTAAACTTACCATAATTAATTGCACTTATTCTAATTTAAAAAAATTCATTAACGTTACAATTAAGGGTAGGATTATTTTTAGAGCTACTTTCACTAATGTCACATCTTGTTTAATATGAATTTTATATAAATTGAATTATCCTTTAATTAAATAAGGTTAAAGTCAATACTAATAATTAATAGTTGTCATTTTATTTTATTTTTCAAGAAAACAAACATGCTTAAAATTACTCCATTATTTTTAATGTGATGATTTTAATTTATTATTAAAATCAAATATAACATTTTTTTTTCACAGTCACTTTTATTCTTAGAATTGCATGTCTAAAAGTCCAGTAAAGAAATTCATTAAAGAAATAAGGAAGGCTAAAGAAAAAAAAAAACAAACAGAAACCATGTAAGAAGGAGGAAATCTAGAAAATATAGAACGGTACGAGAAAGACGTAAGTGATGAAAAAAACTGTATAATATTTTGTGTGTTTAATTTAAGATAAATTAAATTTAGTAAAATATATTTAGTTTGTATAAATTAAGTATGATAAATACAAATAATTTTTAAATTCTAAATCATTAAAATTGGAAATACTTAGTTCATATTAAATAATTAGTATAATAAAACAAGGCATTAAATATGCAATCATAAATTATAATATCTAATTAAATGAAATTTCAATAATATTTAAGCAAACTTAAGACACAAATTTTTGTCAAAAAATTTTTTTTTTTGATGATTATTTATTAGTCAAAATAAATGATAGTTAAATCATTTAAAGTGACAAATAGTTTGTTTAGGACACATCAAGTAATTTGTATAATAAAAAAAGTACTTTAAATAAATTATTATTAATTTAGAATTTAATTAAATAACACTGTATCATTTAATAAAAACCTAATATTTAGATTTTAATGTGTTTTAGTTTTAATTCTATTTTTGGAATCTAATTTTTTTTATAATTCAATTTATTTCATTTCAAAAGAAATTATTTCAATTCATTTATAAATGAATTCCAATGTTTGGAAATAATATGAAAAATAATGATTTCAATTTATTTGTAAATGAATTCTTTTGCTTGAAACATATTGGAAAATATATAAAATTTAATTAAAATATAGATTTTAATGATATTATGACAAATAAAATATTATAATAAGAGTAAAATTATTAACATAGCATGTATTTTATGTCAAATAAAATAAATTCTAGTGAAATTCTTAATAAATTTGATGAATTTTATAACAATATAAATATAATTAAAATAAAAATTATAAATAAAATAAAATAAATTGAATTCTTCCTGTATCTTAAATTTAAATACTATTTAAAAAGAAATTCATTTCTAAATGAAATGGAGCTTACTTTTATACATTTTAAACAAGGGATAAGTGGGCTTTTAATATTTGTGTTTAGAAAGCATTTTAAATGCATTTTTAGGACGTGTTTTATAAATAGTTTAATATTTTTTATTAAAAAAAGGTTTTTACTGTATTTGTAATATGTGTTTTAGTTTTAAGTCATTTTTAATACGAGTTGTTACCATATTTGCTTTATAATATTTATTAAAAATAATTTTTTTTATATTTTTTTAATACGGTGGTGGAAATGTGTTTGATATGTGTTTTAGTTTAACAAAATTTAAAATTAAATTACAAAAATATTTTTATTTTTATTTTTCTATTTTTAAAATATGTAATTTAAATTATAATTTTTAAAAATTGATTACAAAAACAGTTATTTAAACATTTTTATTTTTAAAAACAGTAATCTAACACACCTATGGTATTCGCCTTTTGCGGTAACATTTTGAAGCAAGGAAGTTTCGAAAAGTGTAAAAGTTTGAGGGTAAATATTAAAGTAATTTAAATTTTTCTCCTCTTTTTTTTTTATGATATATAAATTTGTCTTACTTTTATTTCTTTACTTTATAAACTTGTTTTGTACAGTCCTTGGGATGCAAAAGTTATGTTTGTTGATGAATTTTTATTTTTTTATGTTTTTATATGATAAATGATATACTATCTTACTAATAGATAGATTTATTTATTTTGATGACTACGGAATAAGGATAAATAAAATATTACTAATATAATATGAGATAATAATCTTTCACATAATTCTTATACAATTATATATTACCATTAGATGAAAATTCAATAAATAACTTTATAATTAAAAATTGTCATAAGAGTGTCAAGGCATTTTCTGGTCTTAGGTAAATGGGCTGGCAAAAGGTCCAATAAAAAACAAGATCAGCCAAAGGAGGCCTAGACCTTTCAAAGGTTAAGATTGCTCGACAAAGGCATCAACTCGCTACTTGTGAGTTCAGGTCACAAAATGAGACTAAGGTAAAAGTCCCAACTTGTCAGAGATGTGTCCTAACTCGCTCGCATGGCCAATAGTTTTCCTTACTTAAGCTCACTTTGTCAATTGCGAACTTGACCTCACTAGTCAAAGACCAGCAGCAATCTCAGGACAAGAGCCCTAACTCGCAGGATGGAACACCTCCCTCAGCTAGAAGCTCATTAAGGTTAAAACTTAAGGGTCAACATCCACTCACAGACCCAACTTGTGGGGCCAATCTGCAAAGAGTAGCTTACAGGGACCCACCCGCAAAAAGCAACCTACAGATGCCGATTGGCAGAGGTTCAGGTTGTCAAATATATTTATTACTTGATATAACAGAATTACCACTTGTTAAATTATATTTGTAACCTCCTAGCCTCTATAAATAGGGGAAGATTATTATAGAAGACAAGCAAGGATACAAGTAGAAACTTTACCAAAATAGTGATAGAGCCTATATATGTAACTTTGTAAAACCATTGCACAAAGCTAATAAAACCACCATGGACGTAAGGGTCACAACGACTTTAGCTGAACCACATTACAAAAGCACCTAGTGTCTGTTATTCTTCCTTTCTCCCTATCTTTATCTTGTTCACACCTTGCATCTGCAACTAATAGTTCAGGGTTTCAAGAATTGTTCTGATTGACTAAGATTTAGGACTCATCGAAGCAAATTTTACTATTGATATTTTGGCGCTAGAAGGAAAGCCCCCAACTACACTTTTTCTCTTTGCTTTACTATTCAGTTGCAATGGCAAGAGGAAAAATCACCAGGAGCACAGGTGTTGTCGCTGGCCAACTTGATAGCCATATAAAGTAGCAAGGGTTACCACTAGGGGGCTCTGCCTCCCCAGC
Source organism: Saraca asoca (assembly GCA_026873985.1). Lineage (NCBI taxonomy): Eukaryota > Viridiplantae > Streptophyta > Magnoliopsida > Fabales > Fabaceae > Saraca > Saraca asoca. The sequence continues at coordinate 4,787 of JANHAO010023987.1, forward strand.
TGTGGACGCCATTACTGCCCCTACAACAGATGCTGCTACTAGCATAACACCATCAACCCCTCACCAACCTATTGCTTTTGAGGTTGACAAAGTTCAAGCATAGCATCAGCATTAGGAGGTACTTGAAAACACAATGAAACAATGAAGGAGTTGGCTGATGTAGTTAGAATGTTGGCTTATGCACAAGCCTGAGACATGCAAAGACAAGTTGAGATTGCAGCACCCAGAGGAGGACCCCAGTAGCCAGAAGTGCAGTAGAAGAAGCCCCTTAGAGGGGAACATCTGTGAACTGGGTCCGTTCACTTGCATCATTCACAGCTGAGGTCAGAAGTCTATCAAGTTTGTAAGGGCAATGATGGAGGCGAATGGTGACATGAGAACACACGTCAAGAGGGAAGCACAAACAGAGTCAAGCGTAAAACCTCGGATCATCATTCCTATGACCGAGAAGATTCAAAAAGCAATTAATCCTTTGGCCACTAGTCTGAGATACAAGACCTTATGATTGAAGAGCTGCTCTGTAAGGTGTAGCTGCTCGAAAAGCAACCTGTAACTCATGACCAACAAGTCCTTTCTAAAGAAAGGACCCTATTCATTAAAGAGATCCAAATAGAGCCTCTTTCTCTCAAATTTAAGATCCCTAATAACCCACCGTATAATAGGGATAATGACCTATATGACCACTTGGACATGTTCAATGTGCAGATGGATCTTCAGACAACCAATCCGTTGGCCAAATGTTGTGTTTTCCTAACCACCCTTAAGAGAATAACATAGGCATGGCTCAGGAATCTTCCACCTCATTGCATTCACAACTAGGAGAAATGCAAAGCGAGATTCCTCAATTAGTACAAGGCATTGAGAAGGCAGCTTGTCCTGACTTCTCATCTCGTAACAGTCTTCCAACGAAGAGATGAGTCACTGAAAGATTACATTATCAAGTTCAAACATGAAGTCAATAATGTAAAGAATCCCTCAGATGAAAGTATCCTCACAACAATCTCAGTTAGGCTCCGTAAGGATGGAAAGCTATACGAGGAGATATACAAATCCCCAGTGAAAGACTTGAGTGAATTTTACAAGCGAGCTACCAAGGAAATTAGGTGGGAAAAAACCTTTGGCATGAGAAGATTCGATCAAGGGAATGAGAAAAATGGCCATAGTGGGGACAAAAAGAGTAATGATGGGAACGAGCAAGAGTGAGCAACCTCGGCACCAAGGTCGCCACAAAAGCTACAACATCCTGTCTGACACTCAAGATAGGATATTTGCAATGGAAAAGGATAAGGAGGACTTTGGGAGGCCTAACCCCATAAAAGTTCCCAATAAATTCAAAAATAGAAACAAATTTTATACATATCATGATGAAATTGGGCACAATACCTTAGAATGCTAGGCCCTTAAAGATGTAATTAAAGATCTAATTAAGAGAGGTCATTTAGGGGACTATGTTGTGCAATCTCCAGAATGATGATCCCGGCTGCTCTAGCAAGCTTCTGCCCAGCAGCCGCCACCCGCAATTAAAACCATATTCTAATTTTGTAATGACATCTAGAAATTGAAAGTATCTTAAATTATTATATTTACTAATTTTTCAATGAATTTTTAGCAAAGCTGAGTACTAGAAGTGAGCTACTTTGTTGACAAACTCAGTTTGTATTAGTTGAGGCACATCCTCTAAACATCTAGCCTAGTAAATATACATTATCTTGCACAACAAATATACATTATCGTAGTTTAACCCGATAAATATACATTGTCATGCTTGGTAAATATACATTACCATGGCGAGTTAGTTGAAACGTAGCTCTTATGCGACTAATTTATTAAGGAGCAACCCTCCGAATGAAACCAACCTAACAAATATACATTATCTTGCTTAGTAAATATACAATATTGAGGTTGACCTAGTAAATATACATTACCTTACTTGATAAATATACATTGTCGTGGCATATTGGCCAAGGCATAGCTCGCATGATCAAATGACAAATATACATTCCTTTGCTTGGTAAATATACATTATCATAGTCAACTGGTAAATATACACTATCTTGCTTGGCAAATATACCTGGTTATGAAGAATTGGCAAATATACATTACTGTGTATTGTTTATAGCTCTTATGTAACCTATTGTTTGTAACTTTCATGTAACCTATTACTCACAGGTTTCATGCAGTCTTTTACTTAAAAGGTATAGCTTTTATATGACCTACTCAATGCACTAGTCGCGGTGCACCTGATCGACTACTGAGCACTCGAACTCATGTTAGCCAAAGCACAATCTGGGCATTCAATTTATGTTAATTGAGGCACAGTTCTCATATGACCTGCTATGCTCTTATGCAAACTGCAGGCTGTTTGGCATGACATATATCGTTTGTGGTTATAATTTATTGATCACAACTTACATAGAAATTTGTGCAATCTAATCAGTATCTTATCTATCATACTTTGCTCACCAAGGTCAATTGACTTATCAGGCACTCTTTTTGCTTGATAATTTTTGAATTGTGGTTTGTAGGAGTCTATCCATGACAACCTACATGATATTTTCTATGCACATCCAATATGATGCGCTCGAAAAGGCAGGGCAAAATGAAAAAGTTCATTTAACACCTCCCTTCATGAGGTGAAATCATACAAAAACCAAGGTGAAATCATCCTGAGAAGCCTGATTTTTGAATACTAAGGTCTTATGGGAGGAGGAATCAATGCATACTACAAGTTATTTATCTTTTGTTTGATTATTAGGGGTTTCCATGACCTGCGGGTTGCTTCCACTTTGAATTACACCTTTGATAAGAGGGGCTCTACTTATGGGTTTTGCACCTTTATTAAAGGATCTGGCCTTGACAGCCTTCTTCTTAAAGCCCTTAATAGCCTCGAAGGCCTTCTATCTGAAAAAGGAAAAGTCCATGTTTGGGTGCCGCTCCCACAGTGTGTATAGGAAAGAGGAGGAAATGTCAGATTTTGCTTTCTCCATTGCCTTCATAACCAACTCAATGGTTTTTGCCTTAGTCATAGTGACCTCTTCTTATTTTAGGGTGATTTCCTTCGTGGCCACTTCTAGCTCCTTCTCAGAAGTCTTAGCCTGTCGCGCTGTAACTTCAACTCGTTGCATTGTCACGTCAACACCCCAAAGTGTCACATCTAGGTCGTGTTTCACCCTTGATGGCTCGTCAAATGCTTTGTCAAAATTAGTTGTGATAGCCTCGTGACTTGCCACTTCACGAGAATGAGATTCCTTGGCCTCCTTTTAAGCGACCTCAACATTCATTGCTCTATTCTTCAGATTCAGCACCTTAGAGTTTGTAACAGTTAAGTCACCCTCAAGTTTGGCATTCTTTTCCCCATAGGCTGGAGTGTTTCCACCATTTTCACTATTCTGGGCAAACCCTGGAAAATCAAATGGATCAGGTCAGATGACGAAGGAGCAAAAGAATTAAGGTGAAAAGGCATTACTTACCAACAAGCATTGACAAGTGGTGTAGCGCATCAACCCTCCACTTGAGACTTCCTTTGTTTCCAACACTTTGGGACTAGTGCGGGATCCTAAGATCACTTCTACATTCTTCTGAAAGAAGTTAAAATACCCTTATGTGTTTGGACCAAGGCTTGGTTGATGCTTCTTAACTGTGACCTTGCGAGCCATTCGTTTTAAAGTACCTACGATCTTTTTCCCCTTGTTTACTTTTCGTCTTTTGGCAGAGGGCTCAGATGGGACCACAATTGTGACTACCTTAGCCACCTCTGGATGTAAGTGGCTTTGGATGAGAGGTGGACCTAACTCTTGTGAAGGCACTATAGTCAAAGTAAGAGATTGATTTATAACACTAGGGTTTGTCGCAGCATCATGACCTGGCGAAATCACAGTGATTGCAAGCTCTTCAGACTCATTGGAAGGTGGACTTCAGAGAATGAGCTTCACCATATCCTCATCATCTTCAAAATGTGCTGGGCCAATTTCTTTGACTTGGTGAGTCCCAACCTCTCTAGTGAACTCAATGTTTAATGCTAGAATAAGCTTATGGTACTGAAGGAAGTCATCATCGAATTTGAGATCGTTTTTTAGGTTGCTGATAGCAACAAACCAGCGTAACACCTCAGCCTCTTCAGCCTTGTGTGTTGGCTTCTCCTTGCCAACTCCAACTACAAAAATAGGATAAAATGTTAAAAATGATTATATGAATTCATGATGGTTCGCATGACCTCAGCTCACTTACCAGGCATTAGCACAAAATTGAAGTTGTGAAGAGGACGCAAAGACAGGCATGAAACATAAAACTAGTAGGTTTTGTAACTCCTCATATTTGATTTGCACTTGGCATCCCCCTGGGGCAAAGCCTTCTTGAAATTGGTGTGATAAGTCAAAAGCTAATAAATCCCATCCAGATAGCCTGTACTCTTAATACTATAAAGGTGGCACAAAACTCTTATAGATGGTGATGGAAAGTTATTTCTTAAGTACATAAGTGCAAGAGAGTTAAGTTGAGAGTAGGATGGGCTGCATGGTCACTGGGAGAAGGTGCCATGAAATGGCAATCGTTGGGGAAACGATAACTTCCAACTATGTTTCAAAGCTTGTCCAGCTCAATAGTTAAAGGGTAGTGATTAAAAAATGAGCAATCTGAAGAGTCCTCAATGACCTACAGCCCCTCACTAGAGATAGGTCAAGGAATAGGTTGTTCAACGACCTCGCCGCTCCTAGAGGTCACTTCAGCCGAGGCAAATGCCAGCTCCTCGCTTTAAGTTTGGGAGCTAAGCTCGTTGTCACTCCCTATTTGGTGACTTTGGCATCTATGAGCTGTAGACATCTACATGGAAGTGCAAAATTTTAGGTCACTTCAAGCAGCCAGGTCACTTCAAATAGACCATATTAGAAAAGTTAAAGCTTCTTTTTACTAGACAAAAAATTTTCTATGTAACAAAGCATACACGCCTCGAACCATCATATCAGGAACTCAAACTATTGAAAACCTAAGGGAGCTTAACCAACAAAGCCTACAAGACTACTAAATCCTAAGGAAATAGAAAGCTAAATTTGACAATCTATAGCTTGAAAACTAGCAGGCAAAATTTCAGCAACAAATAGGCATTCACTATCAGACTAAGCAACACAATACTAGAAGTCCATAGAGCAAAGCATTCTGAAAGTAGAAGTCTTAAGAAAGCTTACCATGTTAAAAAGGGGAATCAAATTCCAGAACAGATGAAGGCAAAATGGATTTTGAATGAAGTGATTGATTGACCATAACAGCAATAACAGAATTAATGGAGTTGGAGAACGAGATGAGAGATTGCTACTCAAGAACTTGAAATGTTTAACATCAGTTTTCAGAAATAGGGGAAAAGAAAGGCTTTTCTCATCTAATATACCCGTGGTTGCCCAGCAGTTTGATTTTAAAGACTAATCAATTGCCCATAATCTAACGGTCTAGAGGGTTACCAGGCTCAATCATTGCGGTATTAGCAGTCATGGTAAAGTGCGCACATTTAATATGGTAATGATGGTACGGGTAGCTGAAACAACGAAGTAGAAACTTAAACGACAACATCGCTTATCACGATCCTCAACCTCTGCCAACGAACTACAACTCCTAGTTCACGAAGTGAACTAAAAGTCGGGGGGCTAATGTTATAGGCATTTTCTACTATTAGGCAAATGGCTTGGCAAAAGGCCCAATAGATAACGAGATCAGCCAAGGGAGGCCCAGACTTTTCAAAGGATAAGATCACTCGACAAAAGCACCAGCTCGCTAATTGTGAGTTCAGAGCACAGAACGAGGCTAAGGCAGTCCCAGCTCGCTAGAGATAAGTCCCAGCTCACATGGCCAACAGTTTGCCCTGCTCGAGCTCCCTTTACCAAATGCGAGCTCAACTTCGCTAACCGAAGACCAGCAACGACCCTAGGACAAGTGCCCTAGCTTGCAAGATGTAACACTTCCCCCAATTAGAAGCTCACTAAGGTTGAATTTGAAGGGTCGGCGTCCACTCATAGACCTAACTTATAGGGCTAATCTGCAAAAGGCAGCTTACAGGGACCCATCCGTAAAAAACAACATGTAAAAGCCGATTGGTAGAGGTCCTGGTTGTTAAATATATTTATTACTTGATGTAACAAAATTACCAGTTGTTAAATTATATTTATAACTTCCCAGCCTCTATAAATAGGAGGAGATTATTGTAGAAGATAAGCAAGAATACAGGTAGAAATCCTGCCAAAATAGTGATAGAGCCTGTACACTGTAACTCTGTAAAACCACTGCACAAAGCCAATAAAACCACCGTAGATGTAAGGGTCACATTAACTTTACCTGAACCACATTAACAAAGCTCTTGGTGTCTATTATTCTTCCTTTCTCTCTATCTTTATCTTATTGACACCTTGCATCCACAACTAACGATTCGGGGATTTCAAGAATCGTTCTGGTTGATTAAAATTTGGGACTCACCGAACCAAATTTTATCATTAACGATGAAAAATTTAAGCAGTTAACATAACATCATTCCTCATGTTTAAAACTTTTACTAAAAGTGAATTATGGTGTATATCCTTCTTTATTATATTCATTTCTATTTTTTTATTTAATGGACATATTTGGTCCTTTTCACTTATGGATAAGTACCAAACACATTGACAAGATATTCTTAAAAAATACATACTAAATTCAAAATCATTTTTTCTCAACATAAATATAAATGTCAAAATTATACAATTCAAACTTTATGTAATTTCAAAACAAAAATAACCCCCAAATTAGGTAATTAGTGAAAACTATAGTTAAAAAAAAAAAAAATCTAAAGCCATTCAACTCCAAATTCAGATTTTGAAAAAATTAGATATATCTTTCCCTTAGTAAGGCCTTTTTTGTTTTGTTTTTTTTTTGTTTTTCGAAAAGACTTATCCACCTCAAGTTTCACTTTAATGAGTATGACTTTCTTATTTGCTAA
>JANHAO010023988.1:0-11740 GCA_026873985.1 Saraca asoca
AACAAGTCCCTAACACTTTTCAATTTAGCCCTTTTTCATTTTCAACTTTTATTTTTAATTTCCCTTTTTATTTTCTTAATTTTTCGGGTATTACACACTGGTTCCCACTTCACGATCTTAGGCAGTCAAGGTCCCAAATGAGCTAGTGAGAGCTCCTGCTAGTGTGGGTTTAATCACTCATCGCAATGGGATGAAGGCAAAGTCCCCATCCAAACCCCCTGCCAAGAAGCAAAAGGTGGGTAAGGGGAAGGAAATGATGGTCGTAATCAAATATGTGGCACCTGAGGTCGTGCCCCAAGAGCGATCTAATGGCCTTAGCCTTAAGGTACAGGAGTATTACAACTTCCTCCGGGAGAACGTGGACTTGATCTTGGGGAACCATACCAGGCCATTGGAGTTGAGGAGATGTTTGGGGAGGGCTTGATAGGCTATATAGCTTGTCATGGTATACTAGTAAGTTCAGTTCTTTCACTTTGATTCTTTTGCTTCTTTGTAAGGTAACTTAACCATTTGGTTTCTTAGAGTGCACTAGAGGCGATTAAGCTAAGGGACGAGCTTTTAGCTTAGGAGGATAATAAGAAGAAGCTTGAGAGCATTGTCATAACAACTGAGGTATTGGAGCTAAGACCCAATTGAGAAATGCCAAGGTCCCCAAGAAGGAAGTCGAGGAAGCTCTGTCTCATTAGAAGCCAAACCATAAAGCTGTCACATCCACTTTTACTTCAAATCTCAATAAGGTCATCGACAAGTTATCGTGAGTGAAGGGCGAGCCGGATACAATGGTTCGACGAGTTAAGGCTATTGAGAAAGAGAAAGAGGTGGCCAGGAAGGAGGTTGCTCAGGCAAGGGAGGAGATTGTTCAAGATAGGGTGAAGATTGTTGTGCTAGTCACGAAAGCATATGAGGATGTAGTGTCTAGAACCACTGTTGGCTTCTTGTACACCTTGTCAAAGGAGCACCGAAGGATAGACTTCTTTTTTTTTGGTGGGGATGTTCACTAGGCTATTGAGGACTTTGAGAAAGCTATGAGGGTAGCTTCTCTAACTAAGGGCATGAAAGTAGTAGGTGGAGTAGCTCTTGCTCAGGGTGTGCAGGTTGCTGGTGGAATAACTTAAGAAAAGAGTAGCTCACAGGTCGTGGCTGCCAATGACCAAATAATGGATGACCTACTCATCCCATATGTTGACCCTCTAGCCCACCAAAGTACAACTCATAAAGACCAACCTTCCTCCTAGGTCGCAACTACTGTAGGCTTTTCTTGTGATTTTGAGTTTCATTTCTTGAATTTTCATATGTACATTCACCTAGTTGAACAAGGTTTTTGACGAACTTCTTCTTTTATAATTTTCTTACTTTAATTTTTTATGCCAAGTTAAATGCTTAGTAAGTCTCAAAGGTTAACATGAATATGCCTTAGCTTGCAAACCATGGCTTAATAAATATTAGTCAAGTTGAATGCCCAATAAGTCACAAACGATAACACATAGGTTAACATGAATGGATCTCAGCTAGCAAATCACGACTTAATAGATATTATTCAAGTTGAATGCCTAGTAAGCCACAAATGATGACTCTGAGGTTAACATGAATGGGCTCCCTAGTAAACCATGACTTTTTTTGGGTCAGATCAAGATGAATGCTCAATAAGCCATAAACGACAACTCTCAGGTCGACTTGAATGGGCCTTAGCTAGCAGACCATGGCTCTTTTAACCTTGAGAATAGCTCGCTTCCTGTATAATACTTTGTTAAAAAATTATTCAAAAATTAATAAACACTGACATAAAAATTTGAGGAAAAATATAGGCACTTTTATTAATATCTGAATAACATTATAGGATTAGAAGGGCAAGCTTAAATTTATTGAAAATATAGGTGTAGATGTTCGGCATTCCAAGCTCGTGGAACGTTTACTCCATTAATATTTGTTAAGTAATAAGCTTTGTTCCCAAAGTCTTTCTTGATGATGTATGGCCCTCCCAGTTTGAACCTAGTGTCTTGTCATTGGCCTTGTGAGCTCCGAGAAGAATATGGCACGGTATGAGATCACCAATTTTGCAGTTCTGAACTCAGACCTTCCTATTATAGTATCTCATGACCCATTGCTGATAAGTCACGATCCTAAAATGCATAGATTGGACCCATCCATGAGTCCTACGCCATGACAATTGCCATCATAGTATCTTTCTACTCCGTGCCCAGTGATGGAAGGAACTCCACTAGGATTGCCCTAAGAAGTCCTCATCTCTAGTTATGGCCAAGTAAGCTAATGCATCTACATGCATGTTTTGGGCTTATGGAATCTAATTGACCTTGTAGCTCTAGAAAGGACAAAGCAATTCCTAAACCTTTTAAAGGTAGATAGCCATCCTGGACCTCCATGTCTGATATTCACCTCGCATGTGACAGACTATAAGCTGGGAATCACTAAATATCTTCAAATTTTTAGCTTGCATCTCTTTTGCCAGGTGGAGCCTTGCCAATAGTGCTTCATATTCTGCTTCATTATTTATGGTTTGAAAACCAAATTTTAGCGCGCAAAGGATTTTATGTCCCTCTGGGTTGTTCAGAAGCATTCTTACCCTAGCCTTCTGCTCGCTTGAGGACCCATCAACATAGGACTCCCATTATGGACCTTTTGAAGCCTCTGCTTCCTCTTTCACGAGCCCTATGAACTCTGCAATAAAACCTGCCAAAGCTTCCCCCTTGATTGCTGGTCTTGGTCTGTACTTGTTGACGATGGATTTTGGTTAGACTTGGATCCGATCAACGGAGGGGGTTCTTTGGGAACCTAAGCTATCATTTGGTTTTGATGCAGTAAATGAATGCAAAGGACGAAAGGAAGAGGAAGAGCAGTAGGAAACGTAGAGCTTTTAATGTGATTTGGCCAAATCTAGACAAAATTGGACCCTACATCCATGATAATATATTGATCTGAAAGTATTTTTATAGAGTTTCAGTATATTGGCTTCAGTCCTCCTAACGTTCATCTCCTTCCTCCTATTTATAGAGGAGAAGGGATTATAATTGTAATTTTATCTGTAGTAAATCTATTACATTAGACACTTAATGTACAAGATAGGATGAACAAACAAAATCCTATAAGTCGGCTTTTACAGATTGCATCTTGCAAGTGGGCCCTATGTGTCTGTTGGGAAACACATACATTGGTCTTCTGCTCAACGAGCTCTTGGGCTACTAGTCGCACCTCGCAGGCTAGATCCTTGAGTTTGGAGGAGCTGCTATCTTCAAGGTAGCGAGGCTAAGCTCGTTCTAGCTGGGGTGAGTTTAGGCAAAGGAGGTCGCTAGTGACGTGATCTATGACCTAGTGCTCTGAGCATCCTGCAAGCTGATCTCTTGTCGTGCTTGCGCCGCTTGCCAGCCCATTAAGGACATTTTGGATTTCACATATAACATAAGCCCCCAACTCTTAGCCTGCTTCACAGGTTGGGAGTTGAAACTTTTTAAAAGCCATTAAGTCAAAGTCTTCATCGAATTTGTCGTCTTGTCTATTCTAGGCCATACTTCTCATGGTACGTGCCTTATGATTATTGGTGGGTCTGCCTCATTCTTTTCTGAGGCAATAAATAAAGGTAGTTGGGGAGATTGATCTGTACCCTTCGGTGAGACCAGACTTAGCTCTATTTAAGGCAGAAGAAGTTACTTTTGCCTCTCCACGGAACAAACCATGAAATCTTAGATAAGCCTCCTTTATTTTCAGTACTTTGTCTTTCCACCGTGGTATGTATGGCCTACTGTGTAAGAAATTTTGAAGACATAATTTCTTTCATATGAATCTCGGATTATGTCTCTAGGGCTTCGTCATGAGGTTTTTGCCCTGCCGGCAGGCTCCTGCTGCTTCTTGAGTTGCTCTTTTTGCGAATCAAAGGAGGAGCTTTGGCTGAGAAGAATAAGAAGTAGATATGCTCATTCCCTTTCTGATTTGCAGGAGTTAAGTTGAGGAAGAGATTGTTGTTGAGGAAGGCATTGGAAGAAGAATTCTAAGGGCTCAGGCAGGCTCACGAGTTCTAATTAGCTTAGGTGTACCCTTCGGTGGTTGGCCCTTTAATTGGTGGGAGCTTTCTTCCTGTGCAGCAATCTTTCTTCTAGAAGGATCTAGCTGAAGCCATCCTCTGACCTATATTTTGACTCTTTTTTAATGTAATCTAAGTTTTCTAATGTAATTTTACCTCACTGGGGCTTTTCAATGAATAAAATCTTCTTTTGCATTTTTTTGTGTGTTGTTCTTTAATTTTCTGTACTCTATTGACAATAACACAAACTCTTGCAGTTTGCGATCAAATGCTCAGATAGCCAATCGGCCGAATTCCTTTATAAGCAACATGCGTGAGAGAAACACCTCGCAAATAGACTTTGTATGAACAAATCGCAAAAGAACCATATCTTAGCAAAAAATCGCATGAGAGTTACAAACAATTGGTCACATGAGAGCTGTGAACCACAGTAATATTATTGCCTTAGGCAGATAATGACATCAATTCTTGCGCTTCAGTGGACACGTAGCTACGCTGGTAATGATAGTATGTTTTAGCGTCTCCATGCCTCAGCGAGCACATAACTGCATTGACAATTGTTCTGGGATGAGCCCTGGTGCCTCAGCAAGCACATAACTACATTAACAATTGTTCCAGGATGAGCCTCGACGCCTTAGTAAGCACATAGCTATGCTGGTAATTATTTTGGAATGAGCCGTAGTGTCTCAGTGAGCACGTAGCTACATTGGCAATTTCATCAATTTGTCTTTGGAATGAGCCCCGAGGGGCTTCGACCAGACCAGAGGCCCAGGTTGGCACAAAGTTGTTCAAAAGATTTAAAAGAGTTAATTGCATGCAAGCTATGGGGTTTGCAAACATTAATGGCAAGAAACAAGTCAGAGAGAAATGAAGGCAAACACACCCAATCAATCGGCAAACAACTTTCAACAGGGATAGAGAAAAGTATTTATATTATCTCTCAATTACTAATGTATAATTCTGACCGAGCTCTTCGACTCTTGGCCACCATATCGTTAGGGATGTTAAGATTGCTGCCCTGCAGGCCGCACAATGTACTCCTTTGGACAATCTCTTCTAATCAAATCTTCAATTGCATCCCTAAGCTCTTGATAGTTTGAGATCCCATGCCCAACTTCATTGTGATAGGCACAGAACTCCTACTTGTTTCTCTGCCTGTAAGGGATCTATATGGGAGCAGGTCTCCCAAAGTCCTCTCTATCCCTTTCTACCATATAAATCCTATCCTAAGAGTCTAATAAGATGCTGTATTGCTCGTGGCAATCCAAATGCTGGGGCTGCTCTGCTTTGCGCCTCTTGGACTTCTCTGTGACTCACTCAGAGTGATCCCCTTGGTCCACATTGCCTCTCTTTTTGTTACAGAAGGAGCCACCTTTCTTATCCTTTTTGTCAAACTTTCTCAAGCTAAAATCCTCTTCCCACTTAATTTGCTTAGTAGCTCACTCATAAAACTTGGTTGGATCCTTTATCGGGGACTTATACAGGCTTTTGTGTAGCTTTCCATCTTTGTGGAGTCTTACGGAATTTGTTACCAACATGGTTTCTTTAGATGGATTCTCCACTGAATTGGCTTCCAGCTTGAACCTGACAATGTAGTCCTTTAGCGACTCATGCTTGCACTAAAAAATCATGGCGAGATTACAGAGGGGCACAAGCTATCTTTTGATGAACTTCTGTTGGCAATCTTCCCAACTACGGATCGAGTGAGTTGGGAGGCTTCTGAACCAGGCTTGAGGTATACCTTCTAGCGTAGTAGGGAAAACTCGACACTTGACCAAAGGGTTGATCATTTGCAAGTCCATCTGAACATTAAATGTATTCAAATGATCATATGGATTGAAATACTTGTTGTACAACGGAATCGTGGGGGACCTTGAGCTTAAGAGGGAGGGCTCGAGCCTCGATTTCCTTGGACAGTGGCAACCTTTCTTTGTAGTGAGCTCGATCACTTGGAGCTCAAAGGCGCTCCTCCAGCTGGATTATTTTCTGAAATAATTCCTCAACCAATGGGTTTCACACCTCGAATTGTCGACTAGAAGATTCCTGGACTCTTTGGTCCTCATGGTCACGGGAGCTGCGACTTGGAATTTGCTCTTGTGAGTTACAAATTGGAGAATTCTCCTGATTGACAGTGCCCGAACGTCCTACCTATTGTTACGAATAAGCATTCACACGTGCAAGAACTTTAGCCTGCTTTTGCACACCTTGTGCTAGCATCATGATTGTTCTAATCAACTCTCCCATTATACTTTCCAATTTTTCTTGACATTGAAGCCAAGTCTGCACCCCATCAGCACCATTGGTGATAACAGCAATGATAGGAGTAGTGGAGGAGTGTATCATCGACACATGACCTTCTGAAGGATTAAGCAGTGCATTTAAAGCTCTAGTGGCTTTTCCCTTAGCCATTGCAACAGAAAACGAACCAGAGAATAAGTGAGAGTCCCATTGAGCATGCCAAAATGTTAACAGTGGATTTTGGTTAGACCTGAATCCAACCAATGGAAGAGGTTCTTTGGGGACCCAAGCTGTCATCTGGTTCTGAGGTAGTAAATGAATGTAGAGGACAAAAGGAAGAGGAAGAGTAGCAGGAAATGCAGAGCTTTTAACATGGTTCGACCAAATCTGGATAGAACCGGACGCTACTTCCACTATAATATATTGATTTGAAAGTGTTTTTACAGAGTTTCAGTATATTGGCTTCAATCCTCTTAACGTTCATCTCCTTCCTCCTATTTCTAGAGGAGAGGAGGTTATAATTGTAATTTTACATATAGTAAATCTATTATATCAGGCATTTAATGTAAATGTGCAAGACAGGATGAATAGACAAAATCCTATAAGCTGACTTTTGTAGATTGCATCCTGCAAGTGAGCCTCATGTGTCTGCTGGGAAATACGTATGCTGGTCTTCCACTCAACAAGCTCCTGAGCTACTGGTTCTGCCTTGCAGATTGAATCCTTCGGTCTGGGGGAGCTGTTGTCTTTGGGGTAGCGAGGCCGAGCTCGTTCTAGCTAGGGTGAGCTCGGGTAGAAGAGGTCGCTAGCAACGCAAGTTAGGATTTAGCGCTCTGAACATCTTGCGAGTTGATCTCTTACTATGCTTGGGCCACTTGCTAGCCCATTAAGGACGTTCCGGATTTCACATATAACAATACTCAATGTTGAACTGGGCTAGCTCGACTACCCACTTGAGTAGATGACCTGAGGTATCTGTCTTTTGCAAGAAGTGACTATGGTTTAACTGTCTCAATATAAACTTGTAGAAAATTCAATAGAAGTTCGCATGAAATCTAAACAATAGTCCTAACTACAAAAATGCTAGACAACGGAAATTCAAATTACCACACAAGACTCTAGAAAATAAAATCAAAGAGAAATTTATATCATACTATTGAATGTATTTTTTTGTTTTTGGAATTGTCAACATGTTGTATTGTTTTGTTTGCTCCTTACAACTATATAAGGATGTAGATAATTAAGCTATAGACATAAGGCAAAAAAGAATTTTTATAATTTCTAAGATAAAACAAAAAGGTTCCAAAATGTGATGCATCTACATGCAAGAGAGTTATAATAAACATAAAATAGAAGAGTTATAAAGCAAAAGAAAATTATCATAATTTCTATCATCATTTGCTAAGAACTGCATTAGATAGATGTGTTCTAGGAACCAAGCAAATACACGTAAATTTTTTACTAAAATATAAATATTTTAGGTGAAATGAATGTCCTATTTCCCAACTTGTAATAGGTTGCAACAATTTCATTTTAAGTCAACAAGTCTTATACACATGTAAAATTATAGAAGTTTCCTTTGGTCTCTCTTTTTATTTGTGTGTGCTAAATTAAAAGACCAACCTAGAAAGACCTCACAAACCATGATATGAAAATCCAACTTTTTTGTCAAATGATTAACCTATTCACACCTCACAATCAAACCAACCTAAGAAGCCCCACATTAGATCACAGTTAGAAATTTAAAATTGGAAAGGAAAAAAAATGTAATCAAGTCATAGAATCACTCAAACAGAATCATTCATGTGAGCTCAAGCTTTTGATAACATAACTTTTATTATGACAAATAGTAATATAAAGCAATAATTAAAATGTGTTAATAAGCTAAAACTCTTAAAAAATGTCTATGGATAGGCATGAATAGAGTAGAATGATATGCTAAAATTACAAAATAGTTAGTTTGATCCCATCCCCTCTATCAAGCCAGTAGGTCAGTAAACTAACAAATTATTTATAAGATGACTCTACTATGAAACCAACAGTCAACTTTAGCATAAATGCTACCAAACAAGTATGACAATTCACAAATTTACTTGATAAGGCATGAATGGTTCACAAGTTTTCAACAATCCATTAGAATTAAAAAATTCAAACAACTATATAGCTACTAATTGCATGCAACGAAACAAAGAAATGCAGAGCAAATAACCATTTAAAATAGAGCAAAAAAAATAGTTATAAACGTAGTGTTAGGACACTTTTGTGAAGCCGATCAACTTAGGTATTTTGACCAAGGAAGAAGCCTCTTAATAGAGAGACTCTGATGGATGGAAGGTCGATGATGACACTTAGACAAAATTCAGTGGTTGAAGCTCGAGGATGACACACGAGAAAACTTGATGGAAACTTAGAGAAAGTTAAGGGTTTCAAATGATTTTTTAAGTAAATGATTTAGATTGAAATATTAAGTGAGTGCAAAAAAAGTTTTGCATGAAATCAAAGCCAAAAATTAAAAGTTTAGCTACGGTTGATGTTGAAACCGCTGCAAGCAATCAATTATGGCCTGTGTGTAGCTGCAGTTAATAAACGACAGTTAAATTACATTGATGGTGTCATTTACTTATGCTCGCCGCAAGTAAACCGTAAAAAATATAACGAATTTTTTGTAGTCATATTTCACCCAAATTTTAGTATATAAAAACTAGCCTTTCATAAATAAATCGAATATTAGATTTTTTTTTTACATAAAATCTATTACAAAATATCTACAAAAACATGAAATACCAATAACTACAATTAGTAGAAAGTAACAAATATTAAAAAACTAATGACTTCCATCAACGCAACATGTTTCTTCACGCAACCTCAGCAATTACTCATACAATTGAATTTATTATTAGTATATTATTTATATAATATAAAAATAAATTATATTTTTATTATTAGGCTTGCAAATAGTTAGAGTTGCTGAAAAAACCTGCTCGATTTATCCATAGGTCGGTCTGCGCGAATATGTCGTAAACAGACTAGATCGAATGGATCCACAAAAATTGTGGATTGTCTAAATGATAGTCTGTGTCCTAAAGTTTGTAGTTTATGAACCCAAACGACTCATCTGTCGGCTTTTAAAAAAAAAAAATATTTGAAATATTTTAAAAACAATTTTAAGCCAGAAATAACAATTGTAGATTCTAAAATTACATATTTATAACATTTTTAATGCTAAAAAGTATGTAAATATTAAAAAAAATTAAAAACATTTCAAGAATATACCACAAAATAGATAAGTGTATGCGATTTATTTGGCATATAATCTTCAATACGGGGACACACTTTACTATTTTATTAACTTCTTAAAGAAGATAAAGAAAGTACAAAAACTTCATGAACACATGCTCCAATGGATCAAAATCTAAGATGAGAATGTGAAATAAAAAAGGGCTACTCCGCCAATTATTGGGTTTGGCACAGATCGTGGACCCAACAGATTGTATTGATTTAACTTGGCATTTTAACAGACCCTGATTTTAGAGTCCTAGTCCACATTTTCTTTATTTACAGACTCACGAATCCGTTCATGGACTTGAATTTGTTTCAATAGCTCAATCAAGTCAGGTAATATGGATCTCAAGCTCAACTTGTACATTAGTCGAGCTTAATTCATTTAAATTTGGCTCATTTAAAATCAAATTCGAATCAAGTCTTTTGCAAACAAATCTCAAACTATTTGTGAATGGCTTGACTCATGTTTAAACTAAAAAATAGGATATGTAATAAGTAATATGTAGGGTGTTCTCTTCACCACTTAAAAGCTTGTTTAATATAGCAATTAGCACCCTCAATAATTAATTATGGATCCAATAATTAATTTTGAATTTTTTAACATACGTTTGATTGAACTTTTCAAATCCTTCCATGATTAATTATATATCAAAATCCTAATTAAACTTAAATGTTACAATGAAAAAGGTTAAGATTTACACCTAAATTAATCCCACTTTTTCAGTAATTTAAAGAATACACCGTAATTGTCCTTTCTAGTAATTTAACATTAACAAAATAATTTTTCTATATGTCATTAAAATAATAATAAATTTTATATTATCAATTATCAAATAGTGTTATTAAATATAAAATAGATTTTGTATAATAAATTATCAATCAATTTTGTTCATAATTAATTAATTGCCTTATTGTTGTATCAAACAAGTTTTACATACAATTCCATTTGTTTGGTTTGTAGTTATAAAAGTTGGATGTCTAATTCACTCAATTTTATTATTATTTTTATTGTTATTATTATTGATTAAGTGATTATAAGTTTATAACTGTATTTGATAAATAATTTTTTGATTAATATTTAGTGGCCGATTTTAGTGTTTTAGCAAATTGATCATGTCAACCTGTTATTTTCCTTATTTAGTCAATAACGGTTTAAGTAGGGATTGACCCTGACTTCACTAATTACAAAAACTTGAGAAACCCAACGAATTTGCATTTAATATAAACAAAATATTATTACTCATGACTTATATAATTAATTACGCGATTGCCATTGGTTCAATTTTTTTAATATTGAAGTTGCAAACTCAATTTTTAAGGGAAGTTATCTATTTCTTAAATAAAAATCAATACTTGTTTCTTAAAAAGAAATCTAATAACTAATAAATTATAATTATTTATGTTTAAAAGAAAATCTAATAAATATAATTATTTATTTTTTAAAAATTTAATAAATAATAAATTATAATGATCTATTTCTTAAAAAGAAAATCTAGTAGACTAATCAAATTATGTCAACTTGATGTTTGTGGAACTAAGGTGAGGCAAAGGACATTGGAAAACTAAGGAATCTTCAAGTATTGACTTCATTTTATGTGGGCAAATGTAATGAGATTGACGTCAAACAACTTGGGGAGATCAGTGTTGGTGGAAAATTGTCAATCTTAGAGTTGCAGAATGTAGTGAATCCCACAATGCTTAATAAAATAAACTTGGAGGAGTGGTCATTTGAATGGTGCGGGAATAATAAGGAATCACAAAGGGAGACGGATGTGCTAGAGAACCTCCAACCTCACAAAAATATAAAAAGACTCTCCATTACATATTATGGTGGTACAAGATTTCCAGATTGATTTGTAGATTATTCACTGCCCAACTTAGTGTCGTTGGAGTCGAAAAATTGTAAATATTGCCTCTCATTGCCACCACTTGGCCTCCTACCAAATCCCAAGACACTAGACGTTCATGGATTTGATGGGATCGAGGTTATTGGTCCTGAATTTTACAGGGGTAGCTCTTGTACTATTTTCAGTGATGTGCCTAAATTGAGACACCTTCTAGTGACAGTGGAAACAAACAAAGATAAAAGAAGAAATTCAACCCAACTCAATTGATAAGCCTATGGCACCACAATTAAGCTAAATTAGTTTGATTTCGCCACACTCAAGAAAGAAGAAGGGTGTGAGT
>JANHAO010023989.1:0-11738 GCA_026873985.1 Saraca asoca
ATTGATTCACCCTCCTCCATTTTAAACATTTCATATTGTGACACAAGGACATGCACCTTTGAAGCCTTAACCTGTGAAGTGCCTATATGTGCAATCTCTAGTGTGTCCCAAATTTCCTTAGCAGTAGAACAATTTGAGATTCTTTCATACTCATTAGATGATAAGGAGTTTGAAATTATCTATTTTACTTTAGTAGAAAGTAAATATCTTTTTCTGTTATACTCTTTAGGTGATAAGAAGTTTGATAGTTTGA
Source organism: Saraca asoca (assembly GCA_026873985.1). Lineage (NCBI taxonomy): Eukaryota > Viridiplantae > Streptophyta > Magnoliopsida > Fabales > Fabaceae > Saraca > Saraca asoca. Next base: position 254 of record JANHAO010023989.1, read on the forward strand.
ATTGTATCAAGTACCTGAGTTAAGTCTTTGCAAACAAATATAAGACTTAAGTCACAATAAACTCAATATGAAACCTAAATCTTGATACAATTTAAACTAAGTTTGAATTGTATCAAGTAGATGAGTTAAGTCTTTGCAAACAAATATAAGACTTAAGTTATAATTATATTTTCTTCACTGCCCGAGTTAGTAAGGTTTGATAGTTTGAATTGTATCAAGTACGTGAGTTAAGTCTTTGTAAACAAATACACAATAAACTCAATACAGAACCTAAATCTTGATTTCTTTGGGCCCTACCTATTCTCTTCTCATTATATAAATTACCCCAACCCAAAGATAGATATTCACAATTGTATTTTCTTCACTTTAAACTCAAACATCTTGTTTGAATAGCTCCATCTTGAGCTCTTTCATCAATGCTAAAATGCCAAACAGTTTTGTACTTCTTTAATTAACTTTTATATTTAGATTATTATTCACTCTCTCTTTTCTTAATCCCATTTCTAATGATCTTTTTAATTCTTTTTTGATATATAGTTTAAGCAACATAGTTCTGGATTCCTCCTCTGCACCACACACTGTTCATGGCTATGTTATTAGGTTGCACCTCACTTTAGTGGGAATAAAGAACCAAGACTCAGCTAACAATATCTTCAAAGAACATGGCCCAATCATGTTACTATTCCTTATAGTCACATTAGTTTATGTCGTTGCACTCACCGGCCAAAAATTCTACCTAGACAACATAAAAAACTCACCAATTTTGAGCTTTTGTCTCTGCCACATTTCTGGAATGCTTTCCTATGAGCTCTTTATGTTGCTTCTTGTCCCTCCAATCTAGTGCTTTCTTGTCAATCTGTCTTTGGCATTAGTGGTTGTAGTGTTGGTCTTCTTCTACCACTATCTATCCAATGTTAGATAGATACCATTTGGTAACTTAATAAGAGGCCTAAAATTAAGGGGTTTGGGCTAACAAGTAACTTCCTATAGTAGGAAGTTATCAATAAAATAAAATAAATGTCATCTTTCCATTAATAAAACAACCGATGTTTGATGGACACATCAGATTAATGGAAGACTTATACATGTATTGGTCCTCTCTCTATCCATAAAGGAACACACGAAAAAAATCCATTAGAATACAGAGTATGTTTCAGTAAGAAAAGGATAAAAGGAGAGAAACCAATATACATAAATAACATTTGCATTGCAATGGCCTCATCATCATTAAACCTAGGTATGTGAAAATCATAAATCTCAAAGATCCTTTTAAGGATAGAAGATCATAATCTTTAATTTATATGTGGTATATGATCTTTAATAAACATATGGTATCAAAACACTGGTTCGGGAATTTATGATTTTTCATAAATGTGCTTAAATGTTTAATTTGTATTTTGTCTTATTTTTGAATGCACTCTACAATTGGGTATTTGTTTTGCTACAAGTTATATAAATATATATATATATATAAACAACTGAAGGTTTCTTGACTCATTGGATCATATCAATTGTTTATTGAAAAAAGGACAAAACATCCTAGCTTTCATTGAAATTGATGTATAAATTATTATACATATAACATTGAAAAGGCATGAATTAATTGTCTGATTTTGTTGAAACTTGAAAGATTAGTTTTAATTTTAAGAAAGGTTAGGAAAGAGACAAAACATCCTTACTTTATTACTTCACCAAATTGAACTTCTGAAATGAAAGATTTTGAGAAAAGAAAGACGAAATGCATAATGCTGGATAGCATTGCGTCATTGGGTGTTTTATTGTTAAGTGAAAAAAAATTCAATTATCATTATCTATTGCCTTATTGTTTTTTATATATATATTTAGATAATGATTATGACATACATTCATAATTTTATGTTATCTAAGATGGTTTGTGATCACCAAAGTGATCAAACTAGAATGATTGAATGTTATGCATAAAATATTTATTTATTTATGACACTTATGAAATGTCCATTAAGAAAAATTTAGTGAATAAATGATGTTCATTGATCATTAAAACTTTAGGATTTTCCTAAAGGAAAATCAATTTTTTTTATGATTAGTGAACTTAACTGAAGAAAGTTAAAATTCTTGAATCAAATATATTTTGTTTATCCAAAGATGGCATATATGTGTTGGTTGAAAATTTTAATTTCCTAATATTGATGTAAAGTGACATTTATTTATGATAGTATGTTGTAGTATTTACCCAAAGGTGTAGTGCAAAACACTCTAATGTTTCATCTGAATATATATATATATCTTATTTGCAGCAATTTCTATTCATTCGCAAGCTTCTTTTGTTACCATATTTAATGGTTTGGACTTCTCTAAATGGAGTGAGTAAGTTAATTTCCATTTAGGTGTGTTAGATCTTGACTTGGCACTTCTAGAAGAAAAGTCTGCTATCATTACTGATTTGAGCAGTGAGGAAGAGAAGTCCAAACATAAAGCATGGGAATGGTCTAACAGATTGAGCCTTATATTTATGCAGATGGCTATTGCAAACAACATTAAGACTACCATTTCATAAATTGAAAATGTAAAAGAATATCTAAAGTTTGTGGAAGAACGTTTTCATTCTATTGATAAGTCACTTACTGATATATTAATGGCACAACTCACGATTATGAAGTTTGATGGGTCACAGAGTATGCAAGGACATACCATTGAAATGACTAATATTGCAGTAAGATTGAAAACCTTAGGAATGGCTATGGATGACTCCTTTATGGTTCATTTTATTTTGAACTCACTGCTTCCTGAATATGGTGCTTTTCAAATTAACTATAACACTATTAAGGACAAGTGGGATGTTAATGAATTAACTAGTAAGCTTATTCAAGAGGAAAATAGGCCTAAGAATTTGGGAAGTCACTCCATCAACCTCAATATTCAAAGAACTCGTAAAATGCTGAAAGTAGAAACCAAAAGTTTTAAGAAAAAGAAAAGGCCTGTTAAAGCTCCTCAGGCTGATAAGAAGAAATAAAATGATGAAAGTGTAAGTTCTGTAAGAAATAAGCTTACTATCAGAAAGATTGCCCTAAACACAATGCTTGCTTCGAAAAGAAAGATATATTAAATACTTTTATATGTTTCGAATCAAAGTTAATTGATGTTCCTCATAATACTTGGTGGCTTGATTTTGGTACTACTACTCATGTATCCAATATGATACGGGGATTCCTTACAATCCAAACCACAAGCCGAACTAAAAATTTCTTGTATATAGGAAATCATATAAAGGCTCCAATTGAAGGTATAGGGACTTATCATTTGATCTTAGATACTAGTTATCATTTAGATTTATTACAGATTCTTTATGTACTTTCAATTTCTAGGAACCTTATTTCTCATTCAAAACTGGATGTTTGTGGTTTTATTTTTAATTTTGGACATAGTTGTTTTAGTTGATATAAGAATTCTAGACTTATTGGTTCTAGTATTTTTACTGATGGTTTATAGAAATTGAAACTTGATGATAAATTTGCTGAATCCTTACTTACCATGCATCAAAATATTAGAATTAAGCATAATATGCTTAATGAAAGTTCAGCTTACTTATGGTATAAGCGTTTGGTCACATATCTAAAGAAAGATTAGAAAGACCAGTAAAGAATGATATTTTACAAAATCTAGATTTTACTGATATTGGTTTATGTCTGGATTGCATTAAGGGAAAGCAAACTGGACATAACAAGAAAGAAGCCACAAGAAGCACTCAACTTCTTGAAATTATACACATTGATGCATGTGGACTTTTTGATACTTTGTTTCTTGGTGGAGAAAAGTATTTTATCACCTTTATCAATGATTTTTCACATTATGGATATGTTTATTTGCTTAAAGAAAAATCTCAAATAGCAAATGCTTTTGAAGTATACATTAATAAGGTTGAAAGGCAATTAGACAAGAAAGTAAAAATTGTAAGGTCTGATAAAAGGGGTGAATACTATGGGAAATATGATGAAACAGGACAATGTCCAAGTCCATTTGCAAAACCTCTTGAAAGACATGGCATATGTGTACAGTATACTATACCATACACACCTCAACAAAATAGTGTGGTAGAAAGGCATAATCGCACATTGATAGATATGGTTAGGAGTATGATGAGTAATTCATCATTACCCAAATCGTTATGGATGTATGCATTAAACATAGCAATGTACTTGCTAAATAGGGTTCCTAGTAAGGCAGTTCCAAAAACTCCTTTTGAGTTGTGGACAAATAGGAAACCCAACTTAAGACACTTGCATGTTTAGGGTTGTCTAACAAAAGCAAGAGTTTGCAATCCACATGAAAGAAAGTTAGATTCTCAAACGGTTAGTAGTTATTTTATTGATTACATAGAGAAATCTAAAGGGTGCATATTTTATTGTCCTAACCATAGTCCAAGAATAGTAGAAACTAGTAATGTGAAATTCCTTAAAGATGGTGAAGTTAGTGGGAGTGAGGAACAATAAAATATGGATGTAAATGAAGTTAAGGTAAATGTTCCTTTATCTGTGAGTGTTCCTTCATCCATTGTTGTTCTAAAAGTTGTTCCTGTTGTTGAAGGACGTCATAAGGAACAACATTTGAAACACCCTTGAAGAAATAGATTCACAAAAAGCTGATGCAAATGAGTTACAAGAAATACCTTTAAGAAGATCTCAAAGAATAAGAAATTAACTATTCCAAGTGATTATGACACTTATTTGCAAGAAATACCTTTAAGAAGATCTCAAAGATCTAGTTTTATTTTCACAAGTCATAAAAAGTGACGAGTCAGAGAAGTAGATCGATGCCATGAAAGAAGAGTTAAAATTCATGTATAAAAATGATGTTTGGGATATCATTGAATTGCCAGAAGGTTCCAAACTAACTGGGTGTAAATGGGTCTTTAAGACCAAGCATGACTTGAATGGCAATATTGAATAAAATAAAGCTAGACTCGTTGTTAAAAGATACACTCAAAAAGATGATATTGATTATAAAGAGACATTTTTACCTGTCTCAAAGAAGGACTCATTACGTATTATTATGGCACTGGTGGCTCATTATGATTTAGAGTTACACCAGATGAATGTGAAAATTGTCTTTTTGAACGAAAATCTTGAAGAGGAAGTTTATATGGACCAACTTGAAGGCTTTCCAATTAAAGGAAAAGATCATTTGGTATGTAAACTTAAGAAATCAATGTATGGACTTAAATAGGCTTCCAAACAATGGTATATTAAGTTTAATGATGCCATCACCTCTTTCGATTTTGAAGAGAATGTTGCTGATTGTTGCATATACTAAAAGATCAATGAGAGCAAAATTCTATTTTTAGTCTTATATATTGATGATATCTTACTTGCCACTAATGATTTGGGCACGCTGCGTGAGACAAAAACTATCTCTCAAAGAATTTTGAAATAAAAGATATGGGTGAGGCATCCTATGTGATAGGAATTAAAATATTCCATGATAGACCACAATGATTGTTAGGATTGTCTCAAAAGGCCTATATTGAAAGAATTCTAGAGAGATTTAATATGAAAAAGTGTCCTGCTGGAATTGTTCCAATTCAAAAAGGGGACAAATTTAGTCTTATGCAATGTCCAAAAAATGATATAGAATGAAAACAAATGGAATCAAGTCCATATGCTTCTATTGTGGGAAGTCTAATATATATGCAAACTTGTATAAGACCGGATATTAGTTTTATGATTAGAATGCTAGCCAGGTATCAAAGTAATCCTGAAATTGATCACTGGAAAGTTGCAAAGAAAGTTTTAAGATATCTTCAAGGCACTAAGAATTACATGCTCGTGTATAGAAAAACTAATCACTTGGAAGAGACTAGTAACTCAGATTCAAATTTTGCGGCATGCATTAATAGTAAAAAGTCCACTTTTAGTTATTTGTTTCTTCTTCGAGAAAGAGCAATCATGGAAAAATGCAAAGCAATCTGTCATTGCCTTACCCATTATGGAAGCAAAATTTATGGCATGTTTTGAAGCCACAATTAATGCATTATGGCTACGAAACTTTATTTCAGGACTTGGGGTTGTTGACACCATTACCAAGCCGTTGAAAATTTACTGTGATAATTTTGTAGTAGTGCTCTTCTTCAAAAAAGACAAATACTCAAGAGATGCCAAGCATATGGAATTAAAGTATTTTGCCGTTAAGGAGGAAGTTCAGAAACAAAGAATATCTACTGAGCATATTAGAATAGATCTCGTGATTGTAAATCCATTAATTAAAGGTTTACAACCAAAGACATTTAAGGAACATGTACAAAGAATGGGTCTTGGTTATCCTTTTGAATGATGTACTAAAGTTGATACTCTAGGCTCACTTATGTGTTTCTAATATACACTATTTCTAGTTTCTAGTTATGATGTACACATTATTGTGTCTTAATATTTTATAACGTGAATTGTTTAGAAACATTATTGTTGACCATTATGAAATTATATGTGCCATTTATAGGCCTAGTATGGTAGGACGCTAGTATTTGTGGTATATGGAAGGGAGTATGTTATGTGATCCATGTACAACTGCTATAACCCACATTTAGTGTTTTATCATATTGAAGCAATTATGATGTTTTAGGAGGATGAGTTTTGGTACTTAAGGTTAAAATGCATCATACTTAGGTTTTGAGTGTTAGTTTCATCCAACTTTCAGGCCAAGTGGGAGAATGTTAGATAGTTATCATTTGATAACTTATTAAGTGACCTAAAATTAAGGGATTTGGGTTAACAAGTAACTTCTTATAGTGGGAAGTTATTAATAAAATAAAATAAAATAAACCTCATCTATTCATTAATAAAACAACTGATGCTTGATGGACACATCAGATTAGAAGAGGAATTACATATATATTGATCCTTTCTCTATCAACAAAGGAACACATGAAAAAAATCCATCAAAATATAGAGTGTATTTCAATAAGAAAGGGATAAAGGGAGAAAAACTAATATACATGTAACTCCTCCTTTAATTTGATGCTTCTATCAAGTATCAGTTATTTTATTAATGGACGGATGAGATTTATTTTATTTTATTAATAACTTTTCACTACAGGAACTTAGTCCAAACTCCTTAATTTTAGGCCATTTATTAAGTTACCATGTATCTAATGCTTCGTTTTTCCAAAGAACCAGCAGCAGCATGGATGGACAACAACACCCAAACGTTGTGTGATGGTAGGCGAAAATGGTGAAATTTCATTATACTTTTGGAGCAAGACATAGAGACAAAAAGAGATAAGAAAGTGGCTCTTTTTGTCTTCTTTTGAAACAAGACACAATTTAATGTCATTTCTCCTGAAAATGGCTGCCTGTCAAGTATTCAAACTTCATTAGTTTTTCTTTGAATTTGTATCTTATTAGAGTGAACTACTTTGTGTGTGTTAAACAAATTTTTATCTCTCAGTATCAGTAGCATGACTATGCAAGAGTGATATTGCTACCCGACCAGGGGAGATGAAAATTTGCACCAAATTAATCAATAGCAAGTTCTCCATGTATCTGCCACTTCATCAACCAATTAAGTGATTAATAAATAAATTTTGTAAAACCAATGTTCTATGACTAAATCATCAAACCTTTTAAACCCCAAAATTCTTAACCCTTAGATTGTAAACCAAAATATTAAAGCCCAAAATCTTAAACTAAAAGTTATAAATATTAAAAATCCCTGCTAAATTCTAAGGAACAAGGCACATGTTTTGATATCAATTGTAGATCTCACTCTCAAACGTGTTATTAAGGAAGAATAATTAAGTGGAGTGGAATGAGATTAACAATAGTTTAATAAAAAAAGAACAAATGGTTTTTTTCTAACTTGTTATTCTGGAATATGGAATATGAATATGAATGGCATTTGATTCGGGACCAGTATCGGGGTTGATAGATTACTGGGGAGGGATATCATTTTTCTTTCTTAAAAAGATTGAATAGTTAACTTTTTGGTTAAATTATTTTTCACTCTTTTTAGTTTCACTTAATTTTTAATTAAATTTTTATAATTTAAAAATTTTAAATTAGATTCTTATTTTTATTTTTCATCTCTAATTAAATATTTTTATTATTTTTTATTAAATTTTATTAACAATTAGTTCAAATAGACAATAATCTATTAATGATTTATAAAATATGAGACAAAACGATCTATCATTTTTTGTAAAAAAGAAATAATTTTATAAAATATCTAATTTTTTTTAAATTATTTATCATTTAAATATAAATAAAAATTATACAAAAATTTTATATCAACAATCATTAAATTACATCAAAAGAGTATTATTTATATGTATTAATTGTTAAAAAATTTAATAAGAAAATGATAAAAAAATATTTGATTAAAAATAAAAAATAAGTATAAGAATTAAATTTAAAAATTTTAAATTATAATAATTTAATTAAAAATCAAGTGAAATGAGTTAGAAAGTAATTTAATCTCAATTTTTTAATGATTTATATAGATTATATAAAATTAATAGCCACTTTCTTTAAAAAAAAAAGGGGGGCGGGGGGACTTCGTGTCTCAAGTTTATTAAACAGACATCAGCCGCGCAACACTTGGCTGTCCGCCTACAGTTCTGCGTAGAAAGATTTGCGAGGCTGGGCTTGTTTGCGGCATCTAATAATATAAATAAATATTATCATATTTTAATAAATTTTTTGATTTTATACAGAATAATATAATATAATTGAAATAATTTATTTTTTATAACCAAAGCAAAATAAATTACTCCTCTTCTTTTAATCTTTTACGATAAGATAAAATTAAAATAAAATTTATCATTTTGAGGTCACCTGCTTAAACTATTGCACCAACTTTGCTAAGAATAAAAACAGGTATTTGGCCAGAGTGACACTAGAACTTCAGATCACGAACAAAACACCAAACTAGGTCACAGGCAGTCTTAAGTTTTACATATTACAGAAAATAAGGGACTGTTTGGGAAGTTACTTTTTTGATTTCAAAAATAATTTTTTTATTTTTTTTCTATAAAAATAAAAAAAATCTGTGTTGACAATTTGTTTTTAAAAACTATTTTTCAAAAACTGTTTTCTAAAAGTGTAACTGAAAAAATAATTTTCAAGAAATATCAAAATGATATTTTTTCTTATTTTATATAGAAATAATTTTCAGATTTTTTTCAAAAATAAGAAGAATATTTGTTCTCATTAATGATAAAGTTGTAAATAATATTAAATATATTTTTTTATCTTTAAAAATAAAGAAAATACTTATTTTCAAAATATATTCAAATAAGTTTTTTTTTGTTCTAAAAACATAATTTTTAAAAATTATTATAAAAAGATAATAAAATAAAAACATCTAAAAACACTTCCAAACAGAATCTAAAATATCTGGATGGAGCCCAAGTTGTTAGCTCACAAAACAGACCTCAATATTTTGAGACAAAATTAGGGGTTCGGTTAATGTCAAACATGGGGTTTCAATTAGACAAAATAATAATTTTTTTTAACGGAATTTGTAGAGTAGGATAGGTTTTTTTTTTTTTTTTGTAGTAAAGTTAGTAGATCTCATCAATTTTTTTAAAAGTTTATAATAATTCTTACAAATTTTTTAATTCTCTGACAATAAAATTTGAAAAAAAATATAAATAATTAAAGATAATAAATTATATCCAGACAATGTAGTCAATGTCAATTCAACTAATTAAAAGAAAATAATATCACACAGAAAAAAAATAGCGAAAAAAAAAAGTAAACATGTCCAAACCAAATGTGAGAAAAAAAAAATTCTATATATTGTCCTAATTAAATCCAAATAACGGACCATATTTTGAAAGCAAAGAAGTGAATTCTGATAAAATTTTATCAAATTCAATGTAACTGGCAGATTTTCTTTTTGCCTTTCTTAATTTGAAAATAGTAACACAAACAAATACAATGACAAAAACTACAATTTTAAGCCAACCTTGAAAACACTCGTTTCTAAACGATAAAATATGTTATTGTGAATATAACTTTCCGGAGTTTCCCAATACTGTTAATTTTTTATTTTACATTATTAAAACAAATTTTTATAGAGTGTAATTATATTTATAGCAAATGCTATCCCTTATCCCATATTTTTCTAATATTATATGAAATTATTTGTTATTCTAAATTTCAAACGTCAAAATTGTTATCAGTTAATCAAAGAAGGAGAAAAATATGAAATATCCTCCTTCAATTTTGGAGGGTTTGCATTATATCTTATTAATTATAAAAATTTAGAAATCAAACTTTTAAAATATGTAAAACTTGGAATTAACACTCATTATCCATTTAATTTAATCATTTAATCAAAATCATATGGTTTTCTCATAATTTTTATAAATAATAATAACAATATTATTATATGTTTATTTATCATGTCTTTTTTTATATGATTTTTATGTTAGATATATAGAATTTTAATTAATATTTGAAAATGTAATCTTCATCTTAATTTTTAAGAGGAAGATTATCTATGATACATAAAATAGAATATACTTTTTTTCATTCTTAAGGACACACATTGGCAACTTCAAAATTAGCCAATTCAGGATCATGAACCACGATCTACAGTAAAAAATTATTCTCCAAGGAAGACTATCCCTTATTTAATCTTAGGCAATGGTTGAAAGTGCAAAATGAAAAGCCTATCACGTTTCTAATTCAGGTATTATGATTGAATTCCCGTGAGTAAAACAATAACATGACAAAGTCTATTTAATTGAATGCTAATGGTGGGTTCACACGATTAATTATTGGCCAATGGCAGCAATGCGCAGCCAGCTGCTTAGCATAAAACAAAGGTTTCTTTTATTAAGGGAATGCTTTTGTACTGTGTAACAATACCTTCTCCCTTGTTGCAAGGAAAGGTTATTCCTCCTATCAAACTTTCACTAATCACAAAGCAAGGTATCTCGAGCTTGCTTCTTCATCCATAGCTAACCCCATTTTTCCAACACGCCACCTTGGTCATGGACAAAGCTTTGCTTGCAACTTTTTCTCCTTCAATGCTCAATGCAATTTCGGTTCTTCTCCTGTCAACTCTTGTACAAGGTATATATGAATATATACATTCTCTGTCAATCCTGCATAGTTTCAACTACGGCTAAAAAAACAAAAACTTTGTGGCTTCATATTTTGCAGGGTTGCAAGGAGTTGGTGTCAATTACGGCACAGTGGCAAACAACCTTCCTCCGCCATCTCAAGTTGCAAAATTCCTCCAACAATCCACCATCATAAACCGTGTGCGGCTTTTCGACGCCAACCCGGAAATGTTAACAGCATTCGCTCATACAGGAATTGACATCACCATAACTGTACCCAATAACCAACTTCCCCACCTCACCAACCTAAGTTTTGCTCAACAATATGTAAACGACAACGTTAGACCTTTCATCCCTTACACAAACATAATTAGAATTCTAGTTGGCAACGAAGTTTTGTCCACGGCCAACAAACTCCTAATTGTGAACCTTGTGCCTGCCATG
>JANHAO010023990.1:0-11742 GCA_026873985.1 Saraca asoca
GGAGGGTTTTCTAAACATCCAAACAAGGGTAGGGGAAGTCATGAATTTACCATCCATTCTCCTCCCTTCCCTTACCCTCCATTCTTTATTGTTGTCTTCCCTTCCCTTCCCCTTCTAACTCCCAAATAACATAAGGGAAAGATCCTGCTTACTTTCACACAAAAATTCAGCATACTTCCACAACTTATTGACTATGTTGCAATGGTTAAATACCATAGCTATAGAGTTGTTTGTAATCCTGTCAAGCTTATTGAAAATCTTAAAATCAACCATCAACCGGTATTTTCCATTCATCAGTTTTTGTTGCATTAGGAGGGTGTTCTGTTAAATCATCATCCACCAAATGCACTCTTTTAAATCGCTTGAAAATCTATCAGTTATCCTAGAGGATGTAGGAACTTTGGTGACTATTTTCATTCCAATTTCAGCCATGAAATACCAACCAGTTTCAGCCCCAGAATACCACTCCATAATTCAATTGCAACAAGAATGACATTTGAATCAAACCTCCAGGCTGCTCTACATTCCTTACATGTAGCCTTAAGACACCAAAGATGTGCGATCACCATCTAGATCGGATCTACCAATATATGTGATCGATTGATCGCATCAGAGAAGAAAAAGGAGAGGGATTGGTATACTGCCTTACAGAGTCAGCAGTGGCAGTTTAAGAGAAAGGAAAAAGGTAAGAAATTGGAAAGGGAAGGGAAGAGGATGTAATCTGTATTTAGAATCTGAATTCAGGCTCTTGATAACATACTATAGAAATTGAGAGCAAGAGAAAGAGAGTTGTATTCCTTTACTTCCATTTGGGTGTTAGCTCATAATTTTTTCAATAGTCTCTCTTATGGATTTACGAAGAGATTGGAAAGTTATCTGGATTTAGAGATTTTAGTTTTTATTTACAAGTTACAATGTTCTCTTTGGGAAGATCTTGTGTCCTCCATTTTTTTGTGTTTGTTCTCTCTTTCTCAATAGAATTTTTTTTCTATGAAAAGAGATTGAGGGAGGGAGAGAAGTTTGGAAGCTGTATAGTCTAATGTTTGGTGTTCTTTTACATATTATGTAATTAGGGTATACATAATAAGCAAAACAACCAAAATACCCTTACTATCACATAACACAACACATCTTATTTATTACATAGGGCATGGCGCGACAACTGGCAAGATAGATTTGCTCAAGCCTTACACAAATTATCCAGATTGGTTTTTCTCTCTCTTTTCCCTTTTACTTCTCCCTTCTCTTTCTAAAATTCAACACTTCAAACAAAATTGATATATGGCAATCTCTCTTTCTGTAATACTTGAATATATATGTATTCTTTTGTGTTAACTCATGGCATAGATGCCTTTGCATTCTGGCTGTGGAACTTGCAGAGTAAATGGACACTATTCATTGTTTTAGCTTTTTAGAATGCTTATTATATATTTTTAGAAAAGCCTCTCCATAATACTATCTAATGTTTTTTGCATCCTCTCCAACTATTGCTTTTACTTGTTCCTACCAGCCCCTCTTCCAGGCACAAAATTATCTGAACTCTGGTCAGATCTTATGTACTTTAAAAAATTGTTTGTCCAGATAACGAAGCTAATGAGCAGCAGGAGCAGGCTGAACCACAGATTCAGTCGTCTTCTGCGAATGGAATTTCTCATCCAGGTCTTGCTGCCCAGAATGCTCAGCATGCAACACCTCCTCCTCTTGGAACTGGACCTGCTATGGTATGAACTTTAGTCTGAATGGCTATCTATTTGCCCTAATAAGTGAAATTTGTTACTTCAGCATCTTAACATCCTCAGGATGCTTTTTATTCTTTATAAATCATAAGCATTCAGTGCCATCTCAAATGTTTTGCTTGTTCTAGTTTTTGGGACATTCATAATGGTTTTTTTTTCATTTTTTTGGGTACAATACAGAGTAATTATTTTTCACTGGAGCAAGTTGATTCTGAGCATATTAAATCATGATGAATGCCTTAGGTTTCTTCCGGTTCTTGTAACAACTAAGTGACTTTGCAGTCCTAGTCTGAGCTGCGAAAGTGAGAATTTCCTCATGTGCCTTAAATAATCAATCTGAAAATATTTTACTTGAAAAGGATCCCTGATGGTAGGATTTTATTGATCTTCAAATAATTAACAAATGCATTTTTATCAGCTCTTTAGCATGGGATGAAAAATTCTGGGGAACCCAGGATTAATTACAATGCAATGTGAGGCTTGGTTTTGGAGTACTGGAGTTTTTTAATCTGGAAACTGAAGTTATTGAATGATTGCTAGAAGAAGAACTGTGTGAGTTGTTATCTTCAGGTGACACTAAGGGGTTTTTTTTTCTTTTTTTTTTTTTCCTCTTAAGGGAAAAATGCAAAACACTCCCTTCAAGTTTGGGATGACTGGGTTTTGTCCTCTCCAACTTTGAAAACTTGGAAATCAAATTCCTAAATTATACAAAACTTAGAATTAACGCCCATCATTTACTTAATCAACCGATTTATTAAATTACATGATTTTTTCATAAACTTTTAAGAGAGAATTACAATATTATTGTATGTTGGTTGTACGTCATTTTTTTTTTCTCACATAATTTTGTAACTTATTTCAATTATTTAATTAAAATTTTATATATCTAATTTAATTTCTATTAATTATATACATGGAAATTATGTGTGAAAAAATGACATGATAAATCAACGAATAATAACATCATGATTCTTGTTTAAAAAGTTCATACAAAAATCAAGTAATTTAATGAAATGGCTAATAAGTGGATTATGGATTGTAATTCCAGGTTCTATAAAGTTTAAGGTTTTGATTTATAAGTTTTCAAAGACGATGGAGGCAAAATCCAGCCACCCCAAACTTGAAGAGGATATTTTGTGTTTTCCCTTTTTTATTGAAGAAGATATTATTAAGAGAAGGAAGAATACATGAAAAGAGATAAGCAATCCTCGTAAGAAAGAGAAACTTGAGAGACTAAAAGTTGCATAGAAATAAAACCAAAAGAACGACCCAATCAAAGTTCTAAAAGAGGTTCCCAATCCCTTGGTGAATAACTCAAACTTATCTCTTGAAAGAAACTATGAGATTTAAGCCAAAATGAAGTAACAAATACAATCTTATCCTAGACAAAGAACAGTGGCTGAAATTGTGGTGTCATGAAAGAACCAACAAACTGTAGTTGATTAGTTGTAGTTGTGATGGCTTGGGGTTCACCTGGTCTGACAATTGAGCCACTTTAGCTGCCCTTCTTGACTTCTGATCTATTTTGTTTACAATGCTCCTGGGTCTTGTGCTTCATCTTCTAATCATAGTATTATCTTTATGCATTTTACCAATCTTTTCTGTTGTCTTATCTAATTGAAGGCACCAGCTGTCTATCCGTATCCTGATCCTTACTACAGAAGCATCTTTGCTCCATATGATACACAACCTTATCCCCCACAGCCCTATGGTGGACAGCCAATGGTGCGTTCTGGTAACTTGATGTCAGTTTTAATAATCTTATATATTAGGGCGTGGTGTCTTTGTATGAAAGGCTTAAGTTTCCGATCCTCTGATCATTGAACAATATCTTTGGCAGGTCCATCTTCAGTTAATGGGAATTCAACAAGCTGGTGTTCCTCTCCCAACAGATGCTGTTGAGGAGCCTGTGTTTGTCAATGCAAAACAGTATCATGGCATATTGAGACGTAGACAGTCTCGTGCCAAAGCTGAATCAGAAAACAAAGCTATCAGGAATCGGAAGGTATTTCGCTCTTTATCTTTTGCATGTTGATCTTGCAAGTGGTGCCAAAAATTAAGTAAACAGAAAATTGAAAGAAAAATAAGGAAAGAAGTTTTTTATGTCATATTTGATGTTTATGTATGTGCCCAAAGACTTGGCTCCCACGCTGCCATGTATATGATAGACATTCTTCATTTGTGAATATACTTATGACTTGATTATCAAACAAACCCTGCAGCCATATTTGCATGAATCTCGGCATTTGCATGCACTCAGAAGAGCAAGAGGATGTGGAGGTCGGTTTCTAAATTCAAAGAAAAATGAGAAAAAGGATGAGGTGGAATCAGCTGACAGATCACAGGCCAAGATAAATCTCAATTCTGATAAAAATGGGCTTGCTTCATCAGATAGGGCATCCTGAAGGTACTGATATTGATGACACCTTAGGTAGCGGGAATATGTTGTATATCGAAGGAGACCAATGTCCAACCAACACTAGCCTCAGTTATCTCGGTATCACTTCTTTCTAGCTCGCACAACTCTAGGTATAGGTTTTGTGTAGTGGGTTTGTTAGGGGATTGCAAGATTAAGCAGTAAAATGTAAATTCAAGTAATTTATCAGTTATTCTCCCAAGCATGACCTTTCTAGTCAATCGTAGTGAGATTTTTATTGTGTGGATATTTCTTTGTATTTGGTAATGCAGAGAGATAAGAGTTATCCCAAGTCATGATGATTTGGTTGGGATTTCTTTATTTAGCTTATCGGAGACAGATTGGTTGTTATCATGTTGTATTGGACCATCCATTATATTAAGGGGGAGAATAAGTTAAAAGAAGTTTCAACCGAGGTTAGTGTTGTATTTAGGTAGGAGCTTTGTGCTCAATAGCTGATATGGTGAAACGATTTCAGTTCTTGGTCATTTTGAACTAGAAGTGAATGTTTTTACTTTACATCTTAATTTATCTTGTAGGATTTTGTGTGAAGCAACATACAAATCCTTCGAAGTTCTTCTAGTATTACTTTCAAGATGCCTTCTGGATACACGTGCATGTGTGCGCGCGCTCGCACTCGTGTCCTCCAAACTGTTCACACCTTTGGTTGGGGTGTGATATTCTCATCACAGACAATAGCAAGATTCTCTGGTTGCAATAGAACACAATGATCGTCGCCACCTTCTGTTCCTGCCTGGATTTGCTCTCCTTGTTCATTTTCTTCAGCTTGAGACAAATCTTTTCAATATGCATCTCTCTACCACAATGATGGCATTTAACATTTTTGTATTTCGATTTGGAGTTGCTTCTTTTGTCCCCATCGCCATTCGGAATTTCGTTATTACTTGATCCCTATTTTCAGTAACCAACACATCGGACTATGATGAACAACTTTTGAGACTTTCTTCTCACCCCTTCTTGCAAGAGTACAACAACTCTTGGCCATTTGCATAATTGCCTCACATTTGGAGAAGAATTTGTAAGAGAGATCTTGATATTACGTCTGAATGGATTAAATGAAATGGAAATGGGATTAATAATGATTATTTTATAATTATGTTTGATATGATTAGGCATTCCTTAAAAAAAAAAAAACAATTGTAATAATATTCTTATAACAAAAAATAATGAATTGTCTATCTAAAAAAAGTATAAAAGATTTCAGTTTCTTAACTTATATAACAATCATATTATATACAAGTTAAATAGATATTAAAATGTTAATAAAATAATAATTATAACAAATAAGTTAATAATTAAATCATATTTTCTGTATATTCATTATGATAATTGTAAAAAAATATTCAATATTTGTTGATAGTATAATATTTGTTTGTTCTTCAAGTATAATAATTTTCTTTTCATAATTCTAACTATCATTTTATATCAATTATTTATAATTCATTGATTTTTATTTTATATTAAATTTTATATAATAAAAATGATTTTTAAATAAAATGAAATATTTTATTTTAAATTCTATTATTAAAAATTTAATTATCAAAATATTTTATAATAAAAATATTGAAAAATTAACATTATTTTATCATTTAGTGTAAATTAAATTTTTCTTTCCTTAAATTTAATATAATTACATTTATATCCTTTTTATTTTTAGAAATATACACTCACATTTCTCGTTACTTTTAATAAACACGTTTTTCCTTCCATTATTGCCTTGTCATCCCAGTTCAATCTTTCAATTACCCAAATTCTATTGAATACTTAATCAACTATGACTTCCACCATGGACCCATTCAGAACTAAAATGATTTGAAGCCTCCCAAAATGTAAAAAGAAACTTAGAAAATTTCTACCAGTGTATTCCATTCATATATGCAATAGAAAGTCATCATCAGAGGTTAGTTAGGCATGCAAATTAACTAAAAATGACTAGTTACTCTGAATTCATTTTATAAATACAAAATGCTATTATCTATAAAAAAAAATTGATTATTTTTATTAAAAAGAATAAAACTAAGGTTTTTTTTTTTTAAATAGAGTAAAATATAAGGAAGTTTTTTTATGGTATAAAAAATAATGTGTGTGTGTGATCGTGTCAAATAATTTATACAATGAATGCACAAATACTCAAAAGTAATCAATTATAAATTCTGTGCACACAAGCCTGGGCTAAAGATATACCCTTTGAAGTTAGACATGGGTCTAAACTTAATAATGGGTTACCCAGACATTGACATAGGTCAAGGCCCAGCCCAGATCAATCATCAATAGCTCTAACAATCTAGAAATAAGAACATGAACCAAGAAGTCAAAAAAAAAAAAAAGGGGGGGGGGGCATTTCATTGTTAAATTTGTTGGATTTCTAATATTTTTGTAGTTCGAAAGGAGAGGTTAGTGTTTATATGCATTAGAAGTATATAATGCCTCAATAAAATAACTAAATTGATATAATGTATCATAAAATTTGTGAAAATGAGAATGGAATTTCTTCAAAAATGGGTAATATGTTATCCCCAATTAATAGGCTTGAAGGTAAAATAATACCGGAGGAATAAAAATTTACATTAATATTGATATGAACCATGTGTCTCAGTTATTAAAATAGACCAAGTGGTGAATGCAAAAAAAAACTTTTAATTTAAAAGAAAAATATGTTAATTTTTTAATTTGTGAGAGTACAACGTCTTATCCCTTTGTACAAAAATGTGAAGACAATAAAATTTGGGAGTTAAGTCCATCATTGGGTGGTACCCACTGGGAAAAAAAATTTTGGACTTGCAATTGCCCAAATAGGATTTGTTTATTTATTTATTTATTTTTTATCTTGCCAACAAGAGGGGAAGAAGTTAAACACAAATTGTTATAGGATTTAAAAGTACAATTTGTTTAAAAAATTTTAGGCTTAAATATAGTTATATATCCTAATTTTATTGGAAGTTATAATTCTGTCCTTCTATATTTAATTTAAATAATTTTACTCCCCACATTTTTTTAAGATTGTAATATAACTCCTTTGATTGAGCTCGTATTTAAAAAAAAATGATAAAACTTATTGAATAAATACCTATATAATTGATATGATATTTATGTGACATATTATTTTATTTATGTGATTATAATTTAAATGAGAAAAGTTTGAAAGCATTTTAATTAAGATTTAGGTTAATCAAGTGCAATCAACGTGATTAAAGGTGTCTTCTGACTTTTTCATTTAAATCATAGTTATATAAGTAAAATATATATCAGTCAATTAGATAGGTGTCTATTTAACAAATTCAATCTTTATTTTTTTTTAAATAGAGATTGAATATAAAGAGTTAATTATAATATTGAAAAAAATATAAAGTAAAATTATTTAAAATAAAAATAAATGAACGAAGTTGCAATTATTAATAAAATTGAGAGACAAAATGTAATTAAGTCAAATTTTTAATATATACTTTAATTTTTGATGATTATATATGAAATATTTAAAAAATATTGACATTTTATAAAATTTGAAGTGACTTTGTAGATTTGATTAATGGGAGAGGTTCTCTACTCGATGTGAAACATATATTATAATCAGGGGCGGACGCAGTTAAGGCCCAGTGGGGTTCAAGTCCCCACTGAAGTTTTTGAAAATTTTTTTTATAATATTAAAAAAAAAAAAATTTTGATAGAATGACTAAATTGAAAATTCGATAGGGATTAAATTGAAAAAATTCTTTAAAAATGGTTTTAGTAAAAAAATAAATAAATAATTTAAGACTAGATTATAAATTTTTTTATTTTGAATCCGGGCCAGCCCCCACTGAGCCAGATTCCTGCGTCCGCCACTGATTATAATGCTTATATATATATATATATATTTACATTCAAAATTTTATTATTTATCAATTGTGATCGACGTTTTGATTATTGAGCGATGAGTCATTGGATCAACGGAAGCACGTGTAGAAGGTAATACTTCAATGGTATTTAAAGATTTTATAATTTTTTATAAAAATTTAATATAAAAGTTATAAAAATTATAATTTTTTATGTAAAATTTTATAATTTTTATAAAAATTACAAATATGTATAAACTTTACATGTAATGAATATATAAAAAATTATCATTTTATTATTTAAAATTATATTAAAAATTTTATTCATATATAAAAATAATAATTTTTAATAAAAAATTTACATAAAATATAATTTTTTATAATACTTATGAGAATATATAGATAAAAATTTTCTTGAAAGCATGACGCCTCTGGGCCTATAGTATATAATCGTCGATATCAGATAAGAAATTCAAAAAGGAAGTCTTTGGACTTTTGTTTTTCCCTTAGTTCGGTTGAGACAAATAATTTATATATTAAATTTTAACTTACAAATTATTTAAATAATTTATTAAAATGAAAAATATTTTTTAAAAAAATTAATATACTAAACATCTCTAAAATTTATTTATAAATTACTTGTTGAGCTGGCCAAACAGCCTCGTTATCCGATTCCAAACCGAAGGAGCCCACCCCGAAGCAATCATTTCTTCTTTGGCAATAACTCTGACGTTGTTTGGATTTGTCTTATTTGCTGCTAAAACTGTTTGTTTTTTCTCTCATGTTTTTACCTTCGGCTGATGGTTAGAGGATTCAGAGGATTTCATTTTTTTTTTAAATAATTAGACAATGACTTTTTGTACGTATTGTCCTTGTCTGTACAGGGTATATTTATATGACAAGATAATTGATTATAATATAATTAATTATATAAAATTTATTTTATGTTTAATAATATTATTTAATAAATAATTATATATAATTTATTTTTATTTAAGTAATATATAAAAATCATTTTTTAATGTTAAATTATTACAGAGATAATAAAAAAGGAACATAATTTTTTGTTGTTACTTTAGAATAAAAAAGGGCAAAAAAAGTTAACATGGATATAAATGTTAATATTTTTCATTCTATAATTCGAATTGAAATAACAATATTATAAAAAAAATTTGTTTAATTAAAATTATTGTATATGGGTTATTGAAAAATTTTAAAGGCTCAATTAAATATTTAAAAGAATTAAAATCAATTATTGAATTTATAAACTATAATTGATTTCTGACTGTGCTAATTGCTATAACAAAGAACCACATATTCTTCCCCTTGATAATGTTATTAAGTAAATTTACAAGAATTTTAATTTCTTGATGAGATATATTTTATTCTTAAATTAACAGAAGTTTCTTATTCCAAGATGAGAAAAAAATGACAAAAATTTAGTAGTAACTACTAAGCAAGGAAGAGACGCATTAATATATAGAATTTTTTTTTAAAAAAATTGTGTCATTATGTTTTCTCATGTACTAAAAAATTCTTAATTCAAAATTAAAAAATTATAATATACCTCTCTTTATACAATATATGAATTTGTCACGTGACGGTGAGAAGGGCAAACTTGTCCTTAGATATCATTAATCTTTTCTTTCTTTCATGGTCTTTTTCCCTGATTCCTTAAAGAAATTTTTTATTACCATCATATTAGTAAATATCTTAATATAATTATTTCTTATATTTTAGTAAATTAATTTTATTAAAAAAATTTAATATCTATTACCTCATAATTTTAAAATATTTAATATACAATAATTATAATTTTAGGATGTCAGTGTTCCGGTAATATTAGAATTTTTTTGATTTTGGGATGAATTTGAAATATGAAAGTTGTGAAGTTGATTAATTATTAGCAATTGCTAATACCAAAAGTCATTACACAATACACATAAAAGAAGCACATTTGGGAATAATAGCATTGACTTAACCACTTAATGATGATTTCAACTTTGCCACTAATTAATTCACTTTCAAATTCTGAAGATGACGGTCCAGAAGCAGCCGATGAGTACTTTCCGCCACTCTAATTTCATTCATTTCATAATATAAATTATAAAATATTTAATTATAATAAAATTTGAACGAAACAAAAATAATTTATAAATTTTAAAATTTTACATATTATTTTTTAAATTTTTAAAAATGTAAAAACGCCAACATTGCCAAATTTTTTTTATTTCTTTTTAATACAACATATAAATAGAATTACTTGCATTATTTTGATAAAAAATGAAAAAAAAAAAAGGACCTTTCCCGCTTCATTTGATTGTAATTGGTGACTTTCATCCTCTAATATAATTAAATGAGAAGGAAAAAGAAGAGTGCAATCACGAGTAGTTCAAGTATATTATTTCTATTAATTTTTAATAATAACATAAACTGTTTCATATTTTCTGAACCTTCAGAAATTAATACGTAGGATTTTAAAATTCTTGAATCACTCTTGTCATTCGTCCAGATTTTAAAGAATAATTCATATTTTTTTTTCTAAAATATCTGGGGCAATATTTTCTTTAAATTTCATTATTTCTTAAAAAATTTAAATTTCATTCTGGCCTTGTTTTGTAATGAAAATTTAACAAATTTGAAATTAAAAGACACATGAACGTGATAGATTGTTCTTGCAATTGAAAACTTGTAGCACTTGCTGCCAAAAAAGCAATACCACCTACGGATGGCAAAATTTCGGTCACAGGGCTTGCCTCCCGCAACCTCACGAGATAAGTTATAAGTTTTCAACTTGTCACAGATTTGAAGAACAGAAAAATATTAAATTGATTCATCTCCCGGAATCCTCATATAATAAAATTATATTTTCATCTCTATAAATTAATATAAATTTATATATTATTATTGATTATTTTAATAAGTTAATTATTAAAAATAAATTGAAAAATAGGGATTTCCTGAAAAAAAAATATTTGACTATTTCGTTTTATTTTTTCATGTTAGTGCCCTAGCAGACCTTTTTTATTAGTTTGATAGTCTAATTCTTTCATACTAATGCCCTTGATATTGTCTAAATAAATCATATGTAATTTTAGACTGACCTTATAACATTCTATTGAGTATATATAGAACTGAAACATTTAAATTTAAATTTCATTCTTTATGTTTTTTTTTGTTTTTTTTATTTTTCCTCTAGGATACTAAAATACCATAGATCATGGGGACTGATATGACTTCCATGGCATTTCTATTGTAGTTTGTGAAAGAAATTTTGTAATCTTAAAAGAAATTTCATAATACATTAAACGTCAGATCTGTAGGTGAACTTATAGCATGTAATACTAATTTAAGGTTTAGAATTACCTGATAAATACGATGAATCCATGCTCTTAATCTTGAAAGTAATTGCTCTGTATGGAGGTAAACTACCCTATTGGTTATAATATGATAGAAAATAAAAATCATCGTATTGCTCAATGGGCACTAACACGCATATTATAGCAGAGACCAGATACCCGCCATATGAAACCCTAATGGGTTATTGGGTTAACCTACCCATCAACAGTTAACCCAACACAATAGCCTAGTAAACTCAGTCCACTTAACACAGGTGCAACCCATTAAACAAAATGGATCATATAATTAATTAGGTTATTATACAAAACACTCATAATTGATTTAAATATTAAATCTGTGTTTTAAATATAAAACATGATTTATGTTAGTCCACAAAATTATTCTTACAATCTCCCAC
>JANHAO010023991.1:0-11738 GCA_026873985.1 Saraca asoca
CATTTCCCAAATTCCTCTTTGCTATGTACAGACTTTCCCAGTTTGGACCTAATGTTCTTTCGCAAGGTTTGTGAGTCCCTGGTAAGATGAGGCAAGACATGAGATCACATACTTAATAATTTTGAGCCTGGACTTTTTTGTTATAATACCTTGCAACCCGCTCTTGATAGGTAGCAACTCTGAGGCAAGCCATATCCCTAGCTTTTTTGACGAGGTCGAGATTTTCAATGAGTAGTTGGTCATTTTCCTCTGGATTGAAAGTAGCTCTCCGATGAGAAGTCACCTTGTATTCTACTGGTATCATGGCTTCAAACCCATAAACCATCACAAAGGGAGTTTCCCCTGTGGCGAGCTGTGGTTCTATAAGTCTAAAGTACTTTTGGTAGCTCGTCCACCCACACTCCCTTCATGGCCTCCAGTTTCATTTTCAAGATCTATTTGATGATCTTATTTACTACTTCAACTTGTCCATTGGTCTAAGGATGATCTATAGTTAAGTAACCTTTTTCAATGCCGAGGCCATTGCAAAACTTTATGAACTGTTCGCTAATGAATTGGGTACCGTTATCAGTTACAATCTATTAGGGAACCCCAAATCAGCAAATGATATTATTCCACACAAATTTTTCCATCTTAAAGGAAGAGATTTCAGCTAGTTCTTTTGCTTCCACCCATTTGGTAAAATAATCGACAACCACCACAACGTGCTTGCAATTTCCTCGACTTGTGGGGAGAGGTCCAATTAAATTAATGCCCCAGATTGCAAAGGGCCATGGGTTGACCATTTGCTGAAAACAGGTAAGAGGAGCTCGGAGGATCCTGGCAAACCTTTGGCATTTGTCACATTGCTTAATGAGGTTGATCTCATTTTGCTTCATCATTGGCTAGAAGAAACCTTGCCAGAATGCATTTTGAGCCAAAGATAGCCCCCCAGCATGGTTTCCACAATGTCTGGCATGAATTTCTTTTAGGACGGTGTCACAATCAGGTCCATCGATGCATCTAAGAAGCAGAGCTGAAAAGCCCCTTCTATAAAGTAAGTCATCAATAATGTAGTACCTTGCAATTTGAGCTCGTGTCTGGTCTGCTTCTAGCTTGTCCTATGGGAGCTTGTCATTTTGTATGTATTCTATGATTAGGCTCATCCATGAGCTCTGAGGTACAACTAGGATCATTACGACATCTTTCTATTTGATGCTTGGGGACAGAAATGTTTTCACTGGGATTGGACCTGAGAAATCTACATCCTTCGTTATAGCCATATGAACTAGTGCATTTGCATGTGCGTTCTAACTCGTGGGATCTAACTAATTTCATACCTCTAGAAATTTTTAAGTAATTCTTGAACTTTCTAGAGGTAGATATCCATCTTCGTTCCCTTTGCCTGATACTCACCTTTTATATGACAAACAACGAGCTAAGAGTCACAAAGTATCCTCAAGTTCTCAGCTTATACCTCCCTTACTAGGCGGAGTCTTGTGAGTAGTGCTTCATATTCTACTTCATTAATGGTAGCTTGAAACTCAAATTACAGTGCACAGAGGATTTTATGTCCCTCTAGACTGATTAAGAGAATTCATGCCCCTATTTTCTACTCATAAGAGGACTCATCTATATAAAGCTCCCACCACAGACCTTCGAGAGTCTCTACTTCCTTCCCTAATGGTCTGGTAAATTCTGTTATGAAGGAAGCTAAAGCCTGCCCCTTAATCACCGATCTTGGTTTATAATGGATGTCAAATTGGATGAGCTTGATAGCCCTTCTACAGAGTTTACTTTAACAAGTATTAGGTGAGTACCTCAATGATGTGCGCTTAGAAGTAGGGCTGTAGTTTCCTAGAAGCAATCATAAGACAATAAGCAAACTTCTCCATGGGTGTATAATTCTCCTCAACATTCAATAGCCTTTTACTTAAGTAGTAGACAAGGAGTTAGGCTTCGTTCTATTTGTAGACAAGAGTTGTGCTAATGGCATGCTAAGACACTCCTAGGTAGAGAATAAGCTTCTCACCCTCCTGTGGTTTGGATACCAATGCAGCTCGACCCATATATTCTTTTAAATGCCAGAAAGTGGTCTCACATTCCTTAGTCCATTCAAACTGCTTGACTTTCCTTAGGACATCAAAAAATTGTAGGCATCTATCTGATGCTCTAGAGACAAATCTACTTAGTGTCGCAAGCTAACCAGTTAAACTCTACACGTCTTTTATCCTGATCGGGGATCCCATGTCAATAATTACTTTGATCTTTTTTGAGTTTGCCTCGATCCCTCTGTTGTTCACCATAAATCTGAGAAACTTTCTTGATGCCATTCCAAACATGCACTTGAGTGGATTTAGCTTCATTTGATATTTCCTTAAAATCTGGAACATCTCATCCAGGTCCCTTACCTGATCAATGACCTATGTGGATTTAACAAACATGTCTTCTATGTAGACCTCTATAGTCTTCCTGATTTGTTCTTTAAACATTATATTGACTAGTCGTTGATAAGTTACTTCTGCATTCTTGAGTCCGAAAGGTATCACTTTATAATAATCTAGTCCATGATCCATTATGAAGGAGGTGTACTCCTCATCTTGAGGGTCCATGGGTATTTGGTTGTACCCCTAGTAAGCATCCATAAAGCTGAGGAGCTGATGCCTGGTTGTTGCGTCAATGAGCTGGTCTATTCTGGGTAATGAGAAGCTAGATTTTAGGCAAGTTTTATTAAGGTTAGTGAAGTCGATGCACATCCTCCATTTCCCATTTTCCTTCTTCACCAAAATGGGATTAGCTACCCAGGTCAAGTAGTGGGCTCTTAGATAAAATTGTTTGCTAGGAGTCTATCTACCTCCTCTTTGAGTGCAATAAATCACTCAGTGATCAACAGCCTCCTCTTCTGGTGAACTAGCTTGTATAAGGGATCTATATTCAAATTGTGTGACAAGATCTTTGGATCAATCCCCATCATATTTTCATGGTTCTATGCAAAAATATCCAGATTCTCCTTGAGGAAATTGGCCAACAAGACCTTCATATCAGGGGCCAAATTCTTTCCCAGCTTGAGGCACCTTCCACTATCTGTCTTGTTGGCCGGTACCTCATTGAGCTCCTTTATGGGCCTAGTCTCTTGGTCTACATCTAGGTTATGAGGGTTAAGGTTGTGACTGACCCCAACTGCACTTTGGATTTGAGCCTTCCCACTAGAGACCATGTCCACTCTTTTTTCCCTTTCCCCAATTTTAATTTCATCCTTATAGCATCGCCAGGCCATGTATTGTCCACCTTGCACACATCTGACTCTGTTGGGGGTAAGAAACTACACCATTAGTGTTCAGGTGGACATGATCATGTTCAAATCATTCATTGTTGGTCACCCCAACACTATGTTATATGCTGAAGGGCAATCGTTGATTAAGAAATTAACTAAGATTGTTGCATGGCATTCTGAGTCCCATAAGGTGATGGGGAGCCTGATCTGTCCTATCAGAAATATCATGTCCCCGGTGAAGGCAAAAAGAGCATCAAGCAAATGCTTTAAGTGGCTTTTTCTCAGCCCCATTTACTCAAAATATTTTTTATACATAACATTGAATGAGCTTCAAGTGTTTAGGATGATCCTCTCTACCTCAGTGTTGCTAACCTTTACTCATATGATAAGGGCATCATTATAGGTTAATTGAATTCCCCGTTTATCATCGTCTACAAAAGTAATACACTTAGAGGTGGTTTTAGCTCTTTTGGCGGGTCCGTCAAACTCGCAGCCCACAGACAAGATGTAGCTGGCACTTTAGACATAACACTCGTGTGAACTATGAGAAGTACCTGTGATATATGGCCTATCGTGAATTGTATAGATGGTGCTTACCATAGCTGGTTATTGTTACTTAACCTGTTGGGATGGCTACACTGACGATTGGGAGTGTTGAAGTCACTGCCCAGCTAGTCACACTACGTAATCTCTCAAGCAACCTTTTCAGATCATATCTTTAACCGCATCCCTAAGTGACCTACACTCAGAGGTGTTATGCCCAATGTCATTGTGGTAGACATAGAACCTACTAACATCCTTGTATTTGTGTGGAGTCTTTAAGGGTCTGGGTTATCCAAAGTCTTTCCTGTGCTTCTCCGTCACATATATCCTTTCTGGGGTGTTAGACAAGATACTATAACTATCATGACGACCTTAAGCCTCAGGTCATTCCCTCCTAGCCTTCTTAGTAGGTTGGACTCTGACGTTATCATTCTGACCCATTTTACTTTTCCTGCAATTGCTTCCTCGTTTGCTCTGGTTGAAGGCAGAGCCACCCATCACACCTCTTTGTCCAAGCTTTTTTAATCTAAAGGTCTCCTCCTATCTGACCTCCTTGGTAGCTCAATTGTAGAATTCCCTCAAATCTCTCACTAGGGACTTATATATACTTTCATATAGCTTTCCATCCTTACAAAGCCCCATTGAGATCGTCGTTAGAATGTTGTTGTCAAAAAGGCTTTCCACATTATTCACCTCACTATGGAATCTTGTAATATAATCCTTCAATAACTCATCCCTCTGCTGGAAAATTGTCATGAGGTGACATGACGGTGCATGCTACCTCCTTAAAGCTCTATATTGATGAATAAACCTCTTTTGGCATTCCTCCCACCTATTAATGATACAAGCCAAAAGGTTCTTGAACCACACCCGAGGTATGTCTTTGAGCATAGCCAGAAAAATACGACATTTTACTAAAAGATTAGTCATTTAGAGATCTATATGAATGTTGAAGGCATCTAAATTATCATAAGGATCACACTTCCCTTCATACGATGGGATGGCAGGGACTTTGAAATGATGGGGGAGAGGTTCTATCTCTATCTCCCTAGAAAATAGGGTTCTCTCCTCATAGCGATCTAACTGACCTCGGTCTGAGGGATGTTTTTCCAATTGTTGCACCCATTGTAGTAACTTCTCCACCACTGAATCTTGCACTTTAGACCATCGTCCTTTAGTATTATCGTGATTGATAGCCCTCTATGTAATACGAACTCCCAGGTTGTCTATTTTTGTCGTGCTCGTGCTTTTGACGATCATGTGACTCAGTTCGTGAGTTAGATAAGTAGGCGGAGTTTACTTGTTGAGATCCTTCAACAATCAACTTCCCTCCTTAAACCAGCACTTTTCTTTGTGGCCCCCAATTTATTCTCCCGACTACTGCAACTTCATCCTATTTTTGAACTCCATGAGCACGCACTTGGGTTAATGCTACAACTACGTCAACTTCATCCTATTTCTTGATTCCATAAACCTTGTACTATATGATGGACAATAGAATCTGTAACCTTTGGACTTTTCAGCATATCTAATGAAATACCCACTAATAGTCCTAGGGTCCAGTTTCTTTTCTTGTGGGTTATAAACTCTTACTTCAGACAGATATCCCTAAACACGTATATGTCACAAACTTGGTTTCCAACCTTTAAATAACTCAAATGGTGTCTTTGAGATAGCCTTAGTTGGAACCTTGTTTAAGATATATACTATCGTCTTAAGAGCTTCGATCCACAAGGATTTAGGCAGCTTAGAGCTGCTTAAAATACTACGCACCATATCTAATAATGTCTGATTTCTTCTTTCTACAACATCATTTTGATCCGGAGATCCAGGCATGGTGTACTGGGCAACAATCCCATTTTCTTGAAAAAACTTAGCAAATGGACCAGGTGCTTGTCCATCCTAACTGTATCTACCATAGTATTCTCCACCTCTATCTGTTCTTACAATCTTAATTTGTTTATCACATTGTTTCTCTACTTCTGCCTTAAAAATCTTAAATGAATCTAAGGCTTCGCTTTTATCATGTAGCATATAGAGATACATATATCGAGAGCAGTCATCTATAAAGGTGATAAAATACTTAGGACCATGAGCATCCATGTCAAGACAACAAATTTCTGAATGTATGATTTCTAATATGTCTGTACTCCTCTTGGCACCTTTCTTAGATTTGTTAGTCTGCTTTCCTTTAATGCAGTCTACATAAGTTTCAAAATCAGAGAAATCTAGAGTACTTAGTACTCCTTCTTTCACTAATCTTTTAATTCTATCAATGAAGATATGTCCTAATCTTCTATGCCACAAAATAGAGGATTCTTCATTCATAATACATTGTTTATTACCAGCATGAGTATGCAAAATAGTATTATGTTGTAAATTTATAGAGAAAAGACCATCAGACAATATACTATTTCCAATAATTTTATATTTATAAAACAAACTGAATGATGTTTCTAAAAATTTAAAAGAATATCTTAATGGTGCAAGTCTTGAAACTGAAATCAAGTTTCTAGAGAAACTTGAAACATAAAAGGTCTTTTCCAAAATTAAAACATAGCCACTATCAAGAACTAATTTATATGTTTCGATAGATTCTACATGTGAGCCGATTCTATTTCCAGAGAAGATGCTTTGCTCACTTCCCATTGGCTTCCTTAGATTTTGCATACCCTGCAAGGTATTTGAAATATGGATTGTAGAACCAGAATCAATCCACCATGTATTACAATTAACTTCTACCATATTAGATTCATAACAAACAAATGAGATTGATTTACCTTTATTTTCAAGCCATTTCAAGAATTTGAGACAATCCTTCTTCATGTGTCCCTTCTTTTTACAAAAGAAACACTTGGATTCTTTCTTAATACCTCCTTGGAATGGTATTTTACCTTTCCCTTTCTTATTGGCTTAAGATTTATTCTAATTCTTTCCTTGGTTTGTAACCAAAATTGCACTCTCTCCTTGTTCCATAATTAACCTATTCTCCTCTTGTACACACATGGTCATAGGTTCATTAATTGACCATTTATCTTTATGTGTGTTATAAGAGATTTTAAAAGGTCCATATTGATGTGGGAAAGTGTTCAAAATATAATGTACAAGGAAAGTTTCAGACATTTCAACTTCAATTATTTTTAATTGAGCTGCTATATCCCTCATCTACATGATGTGCTCACGCACACCCCTACTGAGTTAAGCCTTAAGGATGAAAACTTCATGATAAGGGTACTAGCAAGCATGTTATCTGATATAACAAATTGATCATCAAGTGCTTTTAATAAATCCCTTGCATTGTTATGCTGTTCAACAGACCCACAAATAGTAACAAAAATATAGATCTTTATGAATATAGTATTTAGGCGATTAGATCACTCTCACTCTTCATAAAGTGCCCTACCATCTTGAGTGCTGCTCGAAGTAATCATGGGTCTGTTTTTCCTTATATCATAATCAATATCCATCCATCTTAAATGAAGAAGAATTTGTTCCTTCCAAATTTTATAATTGTCTCCATTTAATTCAAGAATTTCAACTCTAATACCAAGGACATTCATAGATTGTTTAGTTGCATAAAACAATAGACATGCTTATAGGCTGAATTTTGAGGCTATAGGACCAAATCATGACTTCCCAATGTAGATCATGCATAAAATTTTAATAAATCCACTGACATAGAACTTGTCTATGGGCTAAAGTCCTAATTCAATTAGATTTATTTAACTGTATGATAAAATTATCAAATTATATTCCTTTTCTTAATTCCTATGGGCAAATTAAGAAATGTAATTTGATATTTTATCCTAATTAATTATGATTAATATAATTAAAATTTCCATGGGATAAAATTTATCGTATTAAACACAATTAATTACAATGAATGTCCTTAAATATATCTGTTTCCAAATAACTCAATATATAATTTTTCATAATTAGAGCTACTGTGGCTAAACTCTAATTAATTAAAATTATATGAATCACTATAAATTCAAACTCTATGTAAATAGTTCACAAAAATTACAAATTAATGCAATTAAAATAAATATGAACTAAATTTACAATTATGCACAAAGATTAATTATCCAAATTATCCACAACACGTTCAAAATATACATACAAATAAACAACTCAAGTATGTATTATCACATTTGTGCATAAAAATTAATTATTCAAATTATGCACATTATATCCAAAATATACAAATAATTAAAGTATGTATCAATTTTTCAAAATAATTTCTCATGGAAATTAAAATATTCATAATAAACAAAATTATGAATATATTATTATTTTTTATTGTACCAAATTTATGAAATATTCATAAAATATGAATTTATAAAAAAAATTCAAAAATACCCAAAATAAAAAAATTCTAGAATTTCCTCTCTCTTTTTTTTTTTTTTTGAACTGGGCATCAAAATGACGTCATTTTGGGTTCTACTAGAATGACGTCGTTTAAATTAAAATGCAAGAATGATGTCATTTAAAGGTTCTAAACAATGGCAGTTACCCAAACTGAACCGACATGTCATTTTTCTTAAGCTTGAAACGGTATGTCGTCTGAGTCTCCTTCAACCTCCGTCCGGTTCAACTCGACCCGATGTTAACCTGATAGAATCCAAGACCAGACCCAACTATTTTCCAGTAAATTTGATATCCAAATTTCAATTTCTTTGCCCAGAAATGTTGGAAATCAACTATACTTATGATTTCTCAACCCAAAATGTAATAAAATCAAAAAAATTTCTTAATCTAGTATTGCCAAAAACAGGGTATTTTAAGAAAAAAAAATTTCCAGCAACTTTTAAGCAAGACTGAGGCTTTCGATGCTCTGATACCACATGATATACTTAAACAAGCATTATTATGCAAATAAGTGAAAACAAAAAGGATCGAATTACCTCCTGCCATTACTTTTGATGTTGCTGTGTTTTGAGCTTCCACACTCTATCCGGGAGCTTCCAATACTTGCACTCAATCTGAAAATGATGGAATTCTGCTGTATTGATCACTCTATGCAGCATTGGGAACCTGAATATCCAATTCATAGAAGATTTCAATCCATCACTAAAAATTCAATTTTGTCTGCTAGTAGCAAATGGGCAATCTGGACTTTCCTTTCTAGCTCAATTTCTTGGCCATATCAGGTTGCAATTTGGCCTGCTAATCCCACACTAAATGGGATTATAATTGCAGCAAATAATGGAGATGCAAGTTGAATACTACATGCTGGCTATTTGCATATTGGCCACTTGCAGTCTCACAATCTGCACCAAAACCAGAGTTCATATTCACACCAACAGCAGAGTCACATGTCTAAGCAGCTTTAGTCTGCTCCAAGAAACATGAGATTCACCTAAGAGTCCGAAGCAAAGGATATGACTATGAAGGCATGTCTTATGTTTCTGAAATTGAAACCCCTTTCATAGTTGTAGACTTGGCCAAGCTACGTGTCGTAGATGTTAATATCCAAGCCAATACAACGTGGATTCAGGCTGGGGTGACAATTGGCGAAGTCTACTATGGGATTTTGAAGAAAAGTCCAGTCCACGGCTTCTTGGCCGGCCTTTACTCTAGCTTAAGCCTTGGCAGCCATATCACCGGAGGAGCATATGGTTCCATGATGAGAAAGTATGGCCTTGGTGCAGATAAAGTGCTTGATGCAAAGATCGTCGATGCCAAAGAAAGAATTCTTGACAGAGTAGCCATGGGAGAAGACCTGTTTTGGGCAATATGAGGTGGCGGAGGAGGAAGCTTCGGGATACTTTAACAGTGGAAAATAAAGCTTGTTCCTGTGCCGACAATAGTGACAATTTTTATAGTTACTAGAAGCTTACAAGAAAGAGCAACTAAACTACTTTATAAATGGCAGCAAGTGGCAACTACTATTAATGAAGATCTCTTTATTAGAGTTATCATACAAAATGAGAATGCTGCTAATAAAATCGAGAAAACTATCATAACTTACAATGCCTTTTACCTTGGTGGGTTTGACAAGCTCCTCCAAGTTATGAAGGAAACCTTTCCTGAATTGGGATTGACAAAGAAGGATTGTTTGGAAACAAGCTGGATCAAATCTGTCCTTTATATAGCAGGTTATCCGAATGATACTCCCCCTGAGTGCTCATTCAGGAGAAGTTAACATTCAAGAACTACTTCAAGGCCAAATCGAATTTTGTTCGGGAGCCAATCCCAGAATTCGACCTTGAAGGTATATGGAGAAGGTTTATGGAAAAAGAAGGTCCTTTGATGATTTGGAATTCGTATGGTGGAGCCATGGATAAGTTTGCGGAAGGTGATATTCCTTTTCCACATAGAAATGGAACACTTTACAAAATTCAATACTTGACTAATTGGTAGGATGGAGAGAACAACATTGCAAAGCATATTGATTGGATTAGGAAGCTTTACAATTACATAACACCTTATGTGTCAAAGAATCCAAGGGAAGCATATGTGATTATAGGGACCTTGATCTATGGATGAATAAGAAGAATGGGACAAGCTACACAGAGGCAAGTGCTTGGGGGAATATGTACTTCAAAGATAATTTCAACAGGTTGGTGAAGATAAAGACAAAAGTTGATCCAGAAAATGTGTTCAGGCATGAACAGAGCATAATACCACTATAGGTTTCAAGTAATAGGCTAAGGGGAAAGAAATGAAACAAGTCTAACTAAGGCACAATATTGCTAGAAGCATGAGACTGATTAGTAGTGCCTATAATTTTGTGAAAGGGGTTAAGTGCTAATTCTAAGGAATAAGAGAATCTGTAGATTTAAATGTTTTTGGTTTTTGTCAATTTTTAGTGTTACAAGACATTGATGTAAGTGCTTTCAAAGCTGTGTGTTTGTGTATTTGTTTGATAAGGATAGATGACATAAGTGTTGTTATGCTAGCCAAAAAAAGTGGATGAATTAAATGTTGTTTTGCTGGTAAATGACTTTTCCCAATGATTCTCTGAAATATAACATTTACCTTGTAAGAGCAGTAGAAAAATGATATGTATACTGTAATATGCATAAAAAAATGGATGTGGCATATTTTTAAAGGGTCCAAAGCTGAAGTATGATGTTTCAACCCTTCATTTAACATCATAAAAAAATTGAAATTCAATTCACGTGTAAAATTGTTTACAAATGTTGTATTTTTTTATAATAATTTTTTGTGCATGATTAGAAATTATGCCATTTGAACAGAACACCTAAATTACATTTATATCTCTATTCATTATGCCATAAAATGATGACTGCTCTTAGTCATACTCATTTGCTTGAAAGTTTGTTCAGGAAATAATGTGCTTGCTTTCTTGTAATGAAGCCAAATATTATAGTATTAAATACTAATTTTTCCAATTATCATTAGATACCATATAAAAATTAAATAAAATATTAGTAGTTAATGTGACATGGATATTAGGTAGCATATCATTTTATATCAAAAAATTAGTTAATGTTTTTGGATATGCTTGGTGCTATTTTAAAAATTAACTATGTAAATTATGGAAATAAGTAGCACTACTGCATGAATTTAAGTATTTTATAAACACATGCAAATATCAAGAATTCTGTAAACACACTTTGCAAAGGTATTATTCTAGCCTTTCTACTATTTTTCTATGAAATTTCAAACTTCTCAACTTGTTCAACAACATTGGAAAAAAAAAACAGCAAACTTTTTCAAATACTATTCAAGAAGAACTAAATTACAAAAGAAAATGGGAGGTAGGAAATATGTATTCATGGAGTCAATTTTGGTTGATCCGACCTGCAAGAGAGACTCTTCTGATCAGATTTAGCTTCCTTATGACATCCACAACATTCATTCTTTCTCTTGGTGATTCCACAAAACAAGCAAGTCCCATCCTAAATAGTGAAATTAAACACTTCTCTTCATTAGGATGAATAATAGTGAAGCTCTCTATGCTTCTTTCTTCTCT
>JANHAO010023992.1:0-11739 GCA_026873985.1 Saraca asoca
TATTATTTAGTATTTAATTTCAATTAGGACTATTATTTAAAGAATATCAAATAATAAAAATATACATTTATTAAGTTTAATATTACAAATTATTTAATATTATATTAATATATAAATTTTAATATACATATATATATTAATTAATTAATTAATTATTATTTATTATATATTACCAAGTTAACGAGTTAATCTACTAGGCTAACCCAATAATCTAATAGAATCAGATTAATAGGCTAACCCAATAATTTGATGGCTTAACACTTATTAGTCTTAGGTGCTTATCGAATTGTGTTATTTTGGGCCAGTGCCTTATCAGGTCGGACCACTGTTATCTTTTTCCGTATCAGTCTCAAGTCAAGTAAAATTATACTAGTCTCAGGCTAACCCGTTAAACCTGACTCGTTTTAATACCTCTAACTATGCGTTTGATTTATTGGAGAGCTAAAGAACATGGACATCACATATTTAAAATAATATGCAAATATCATAAAACTTATACAATTTTGATTGAATTAAGCTTCATTTCCCTGTAATTTATTTTTTCTTTAATTGGATATTTATATTAAAATTTTGAAATTGACTATTTACAATTTATTTTAATTTTTAATTGGCTACTTCTGTTTTCTAGTTCCGTTTAAAAATATTAGATTACAAAGAGTATCTTATCTTGCTACTGCTTAAGGAGGTTGATTCCTTTTTGTTCTTCCTATTATGTAGATTTTGAACTTTTTATTGACAAGTTTGGTGAGTTTCGAACAGACTGTGGGATTACTTACGGTAAAAAAAATATAAAATTTGTCTCCCTTGGAATTCACATGTGGTCATTTTACTCTATGAAATTGCATGCCACATTTGGATCTTTGTTAGACATTTAGAAATTCTATAAGGAAGATAAATAAAGAATTGAGACAACAAGTATTGAAATACAAACAAAAATAACTTACAAATATTTATTTCAAAATTTTTAAAGCTAGATTCCAATTAAGAACGAGACAAATTATAAGGAGTTACTAATTATTTTAACTTATAATTTTTATATATCTTTTTAATTTTTGTATGGTTCACACCACAATAAAAAAAACAGTCTTTTTTAACAACTCCTACATTATAGCAAATTTAATGAAAAAAATTATAACTATTGGTTTAAATATATGATTTTAAATTTAATTCAATATAAATCATTTTTAATTTAACATGGCTAATAATCTATCATATTTGAGGAACCAAATACACTGACCAATTTACATCTTTTATCTTTTTTTTTTCTGTCCTAAATATGCTCTTAAACGTAGAATTTCCGAATATTGTGCGACCTGAATATTATGGTTGAGTCAATATAAGAAGACAGCAAATTTGTCAAAGCGTATGGTTTGGGATTATATGAAATAACAGCAGCGTATTCTTGAATGCTTTGGAATAAATCTTATTTCTGACTGTAGTTTTCAAGACGACCTAGAAGTGGAATATGCTGGATCCAATTACTAAAAAATTGGAATTTAACGGTGCTCTATATTTAAGATATTCAGGATTGTTTGGTTCATATAAAAAGTAAATTCATTTAAAAAGTTAAATTTTCGATGAAATAAATTTTTTATAAATTTTTGGAAAATACTTAAAATTGTATGGTTAATAATGAAAATTAAAAGTTTCATAAGGAAAGTTCTTTTTATCTAGATGATGAGAGTAGACAAGTAATTTTTTATATTTTTTAATAAATAAAACTTCCTAATAAATCTTAATTTTCATATTTTACCAATTTGTGATCAATTAGATAACATAATCATTTAATATTTTCTAAGAAATTACACAATCGGCTTTGGTAGCAAATATTAATGAATCATGTGATTTAGCATAAATGGGCTTTCAGTCAGAAAATCATGATTTAAAAAGCATATATCATATTGAATGACCAAGGAGGTCATTCAGATGCACAATGAGCAGGGTGTTTAGAGTGTCAGTAGGGTTCCCGTAGAGTTCTACCCAGTGGAGTTCAACCCAGACATAATTTTTCCATGGAAAGGTGCCTCGTAGGAGAGGGTGGTCAGAGCCGGTTAGGTGCGATTTAACCATCACGCTCGTGCCTAAAGGTATTGTCCCGTTGTTTGGCAATCGCCTTGGGGTTTTTCCCGCCATGGGAGCACGGGTGGCCTTTGGCCTCTCTCCTATGGGGACGCCTCGACTGGCTTGAGTTTGGGTGTTTATTAGGCGCATTTGTGCGACCTACCTAGACACCTAGTAGTGCAATTATAGCCTTGAAAGAAGGAGTTGAAGCCCAGCCATAATAAAATATTTATTGTTGGGATGAAAAATTATATCCAACTCTTTTAAGCAAATAGTGAATGAGAACTTAGCTTCATTCTAGTGTGAATTGTAATGTTGTTGGTATTGGAATGACAAGCCCCCCACCCTGGACTTCTGTCCAGCTTGGTGTTGATTGGGAAGGGCAAGGAGCACGAACTCGAGGTCGTTGACGTGTTTTCACTGCACAAGAGGTGCAAGCTGATCATCATTGCTGTTACTTGTCCGAAACTAGATTCGGTCCCAATGCATGATTGGTGCGTGCTAGGCCATTGATGAATTAGTGACTACACGAGAAATGCGTGGGCCCTATCCCAAACACAAAATTGCACGACAACGGGATGAGCACTCCCTCCTTATGATGATAGCAGCTCGTCATCATGCCTATGTACGGAAGCAAATATGGAATGATGCTACTAGCATGGACTCGTTGAAGCCGTTTCCAATCCATGGCAGTTGAGCTCATGACTGAAGCGTGTTACTACAGACTATTATCATGGGCCTGCCATTGCGAGGGCTCTACAGGATGGCGGGCCTCATCACGGCAACGAGGACTTGCTGCATGATGAGGATTGTTACAGGATGGAGAGGCTCGTCATGGCAACGAGGAATGTGTTGTTGCACTCTACCAGCCTGGCACTGAGACAAGATGCATGGCTGTGAGCTTGTCACTGCATGTCTGCATGCAAGATGATTGAACTGAGATTGCACTTTGGCTCGGCCACTATTAACGATCCTGGCGTCACACTTATGTCCAAACTCTGAATGACGTCCACTCACTATCCCATCCTCAACTCACAGGTGTCCTGAACTAAATTGTTGAGTTCAAACTACACGGTGATGCATGTTGCCAGGGGCACACTCGACTTCACGGCTAGGTTTCAAACTCCAAGGGGCTATCTAAGTGTAACATCTTCTGCACTTCTTTCTGAAGAAACGAAATATGTTGCAGCTACCTCTTCGTGGAGGCCCCCTATGCTTTGCAAGGCCCTGTGAATCCAAGGTCACCCTGCCGCGGCTGGCGATCATGAGGTCTAGATGCTGTAAAATGCTGCATGAGCTCGTTATGGGGTGTCCTTCCTACACGGTCATTGTAAATTGTCAGTGCTTGGCTACGGCCTTGAGGCTTCATGGTCGCTGTGAGACCACTGAACCTTGTTGCTGACCCACGAAGCCAGAGGACTGTGTGGCTGCATGGTTGTTAACCACAAGATCATTGTCATCGAACCCACCTGCTCCATGACCATGTGTTCATCATCGAGCTAGGACGCTGCAGGCTTGCTTTCGGACAAGTATCCTATGTGGCTGCTGGATAAGCCATGCTTCCTTATGGTGATAACTACTCGTCATCACGCCTGCGTACGGAAGCAAGCCTGGGATGAAGTTGCCAACATTGATTCGTCGTGTTGTCCCTGCAGGCTCGAGTATGTGGGCTAAGCTGCTACATGTCTACGATGAGTGACCATGAAATGTCGTGAGCTCTATGCTGAAACGGATCGCATTTGGACCGTGAGCTTGTTACCTCTCGAGCTATGACCCATTGCATGGTTTCAGGCTTGGTGTTATAGTGGACCACAACGGGGACATGTGCTTGTCATCGTGGAGCTTCTAGCTGCAACAGACGTGGCTGTGAAGATCGGACTGTGGTATGTTGCAAACCTTGTACCGAAGCTCATTACAGATGGATGTGGGCTATCGAACTGCACACCGAATGTCAAACTCGGATTACATCTACATGGGATTGTCATTAACCTAAGCTGCTACACATTGAAGGAAGCATGCCACATGCCCGAAGCCGTCTCGACATGGCTTCAATGTCATGAACTCTTTGGGATATTGGCAGATGGCCCGAGTGCAAGGATTAGATTGCTGCATGGACTGCAAGAATGACATGGAAGCAAGCTGCAGCCGGGGCATGAACTCGTCTTCGTACAGGTTGTTACATGGGATGCTGAGTTGCTGGGTCACCAAATCGCTGCATCATTTTGTCACTGTGCAGTTGTGTCACTGACAGACAAAGATGCCAAAGATTCAATCCTTGAGAAATGAAGGCATGCACAAACATTGAGAATGCTATGTGAAAGTCCCACACGATTGATCACAGGTTCTTCATGGCACGGGTTGCTTCGCTACTGCTGCCACATGAGTTGGTGATGGAGCTGGATTGCTATAGGTCAGTGAGAAATGAATTGCTGGGTCACTATGAGCCCGTCATGCGTGAATCATTGCATGGTTGTGAGTTTGATTTCACGTTGCTGCTATAGGTTTCTGCAAGCCATTACTGTGGCTAGAAAACATGAACAATGGCCACTTGGTTGAATGAGAAGGACTAATCTGAGCAACAAATCTAAGTAGTCCGATTGTCCAACGTTGAGTAGTTTGCTGGAATGAAGGAGAAGCTGACCAAGGAGTTTGGAGGTCTGCTGGTTTGCACACTGTTCTTTAATGAAGTCAAGACCACCAACCAGAGAAACAATGGCTTCCGTATAGTGAGATTCAAGCAGATAAAAATCAACCAGAATGTAGTTGGACTACCCACAGACGACGCTAAATGTTGATGTCAAAATTTGGTTCATACAGAGGATCCAAACTTCAGCCAATAGAAAGAGATTCGGTGGACTCCTATCCTGCAACCTGGTGCAGATTTGAGAGGAAGAAGAAGAAGAAGAATACAAGCTTTTTTAATGTGGTTCCGCTAAAATCCTTTGTATGGATTCTTATGTCCACAGTAATGTGTTATTGCTGGGAAAATATTTGCTGTGTACACAGTTTTACAGGAGTTGCTCTCTCAATGAGCTCCATGGCTCATTCTCTCAGAGCTCTCTCTCTGCTATGATGGTTCCTTCTATTTTTCTCAGACTACTCTCCTACCAAATGAGCCTCCTCTAAAAAATGAGTTCCCCCCTTTATTTTCTATTACACAGAACCTATATACAAAAGGCTAAAGCTGCCATTCGACTCTTGTAGGTTCTCCATCAATCAGCCACCTGCTCTTGTCTCTTCCTCGATCTATGTGCTCAACTAGCTTTAGCTGAGGAGGGCTTCTTTCAGCTGGGCTGGGCTCTTTCCTTTTAACCCTTTTGCTAGCCCAAAAAACACATACAATACATATGATGGCTATCATGAGAAGGCAATAAATTTTTGAAAATAAACTAAATGAGATTTTTAAAAAAATGATAAAGGTCGAGTCTTAAATTGTGGAAACTGAAGCCTTAATTATAATAAGATAGGGTTGGAGTTTGAGATAAGCACTAAGTTTTTATTTTTGGAATACAACATATAAAGCTTAATGAAGATAAAGTTGATCTATTGGGATAAGTGTCAAGTCTTTATTTTTGAAATGTAACAGATACAGCTTAGTAAAAATAATATTGATTTATTAGGATAAAGTTAAAGATTTTATTATTATCTTATTAGTATAGTTTTGCCTTTAAATATAGCTTATTTTAGTTTTTGTAATGCAATAAAAAAAGTGAGGAAGAGAAATAAACTAGTAAGTTTATGAGTTAGATAGAGTGCAGCATTTCTTTATGTATTGAGTTAAAGCTATTATCAAAGAATCTTTTTTCTCATATTCTTTTCTAAAATATTCTTTTATTTTATTCTTTTGGTTTTTAGTTCCAATATCTAGTATTAGAGTCAGGTTGTGAAATAACGTCAAATTCGATCAAGCTACAGCTTTTTAAATTGAATGGCAAAAACTATGACAACTGGAGTGTCTAGTTAAGAGTATTCTTCAAATGCTAAGATTTGTAGAATTTGGTGGAGATTGGCTATACTAAAGTATAAAATTAAAAAGAGTTTGATGCACTAGAGAAAGATAAGAAAGATGCACTGGTAGAAACTCAAAAGAAGGATAAAAAAGCATTATATGCAATTTTTTAAGCTATTGAAGAACTAATATTTGGAAAAATAGTATGTGCGAATATAGTAAAGAAGGCATGAGATATTTTGTAAAAATCCTACAAAGGTGATGATCGTGTCAGACAAGTGCGGCTATAAACACTATGAGGCAATTTTGAGTCATTAAGCATGAACGACTCAAAATTAATTTCAACATACTTTGATCAACTTTAGTTCATAGTCAACCAATTGAGAGTTAATGGTGAAGAAATTCTAAACACCATAATTGTAGAAAAGATCTTGTAATCTTTGACTATAAAGTTTAATTACATTGTTGTAATAATTGAAGAATCTCATATTTGGATGAATCAGTATGTAGAGAAGTAAATTTTAGGAATAAATTTGAAATTTTCATTATGGGTAGAGGTGACATCAATATTAAATCTATAGACGGTACAAATGTTACTATTGCTAATGTTTATTTTGTGCCAGGTCTTTATTGGAACTTATTGAGTATTAGGCAGCTTAATAAAAAAGGACACAAAATTGATATCTAGAATGGAGTTTGCACAATCAAAAACAAAGATGGCAAAATGATTATAATAGTGTAGATGACAAAGAATTGCATGTTTCCAAGCAGGAACACTGATGAATTTTTCAACAATTTTGAAAGATGAAGAATAGTTGTGAAATTTTTGATATGGTCTTCTAAACTTTTGTGGGATAAAACTATTGGCTTATAGGTAATTAAAGGTCTTGATCGATAGTACATAGGGTGTATTCTTGGAAAATAGCATAGAGACTCCTTTCCAGTTGGAAAAGTTAGAAGGGCCAGGTAGCCTTTGGAGTTAGTGCACACAAACATCTCTGGCCTAATTGAGGTAGAATCACTTGGACACAAAAGGTACATTTTAATCTTTATGGATGATTTTACCATAAAGACTTAGGTATATTTTCTTAAAGAAAAATCAGAGGCCTTTGAAAAATTTAAAGAATTTAAGACTTTTGTAGAAAAACAAAGTGATTGTTATGTAAAAACCTCGATATCTGATAGAGGAGGAGAGTTCACTTCAAATGAATTTTCAAACTTCTGAAAAAGTTAGAGAATCCAATGTTAGTTGATAGCCAATTATACACCTCAGTATAATGGTATAGCTAAAAGAAAAAATAGAATAATTTTTGAAATAACCATGAGTTTATTAAAAGCTAAAACTTTGCCAAAGCCTTTTTGGGTAGAAGCTATTGCCTATGCTGTATTTTTATTAAATAGGTGTCCTATAAAAAGTGTTATTGGAAGAACCCTAGAAGAAGCTTAGAGTGGTAACAAGTCAAAAGTCTCTCTCTTGCACGAATTTGGGTGTCTTGCATATCCACATACTTCGGATGAGTAAAAAAAGAAACTAGATGACAAAAGCCAAAAGTGCATTTTCATTGACTATAGTGAAGTGACAAAGGATTATAAATTATATAATCCTATAACAAAATAAGTGGCTATGAGTAAAGATGTCCAATTCATTGAAGATGAAGCATGAGCATGGAATCAAGGAGATGAACAACAACAAAGTGGTATCATAGAAGATGAACCAAAGTCAATGGAAAAAAAAAAGATCTTCACCTGACAGTTCATTCCTTAGAAGCTTTTCTCCACCAACAACAATTCCGAAGACATCAAAGTGTCCTTAACAGACACAGTAATGCCAGCCCGTTTGCAAGACTATGTGGTTACATATGATAATGATCATAAAGATATATCTACTAATGAAACTATTATGCACTTTTGCCTATTTTTAGATTGTGACCCAATTTCCTATGAAGATACAATAATTGATGAATGATGGATTCAACAATGCATGATAAGATTCATTTGATAGAGGAAAAAGACATATGGGAGAAAACTACTTTACCATCTGGGAAGAAGCCTATTGGAGTTAAATGGGTATACAGGACAAAGTATAAGTCAGATGGTCAAGTGAATCACTTGAAGGCAAGACTGGTTGTAAAAGGCTACAAACAAAAGCTTGAAATTGACTACTTTGAAATATTTGCACCAATTGCAAGAATGGATACTATTCGGATGATTGTAGCACTTGTAGCTCAAAATCGATGAAAAATCCATTAGATGGACATGAAATCAGCATTTCTAAATGGCTTCCTTGATGAGGAGGTTTATATTAATCAATCACCTGGTTACATGAAGAAAAGACATAAGAAACAAGTTTACAAATTAAAGAAGGCATTGTATGGGTTGAAATAAGCACCTCGTGCTTGGTATAGTCAGATTGATGCATACTTGTTGTAGCAAGATTTTCAAAAATGTCATTATGAGCATACCCTATATATCAAGTAGAAACCTAACGATGATCTCATTATTGTTTGTATTTATGTTGATGACTTGATATTTACAAGAAATTGCAAAAGATGTTTGATGAATTCAAGGAAGTAATGACTATCTAGTTTAAGATGATAAACATGGGATTGATATCCTATTTTTTGGGTATTAAAATGTAGCAGACTAATAATGGCATTTTTATTTCCTAACAAAAATATGCCAATGACATTTTGAAGCATATAAAAATAGAGTCGCTCAGGCCTATTCAAACACCGGTTACAAAACAGTTAGAGTTGAAGAAGGAAGAAAATGGAGAATTAATAAATCCCACATATTTCAAAAGTCTAGTTGGCAGTATGAGATATTTAACTTGCACCAGATTAGATATCACCTGTAGTGTGGGGATTATTTTTCGATTCATAAAAGAACTTTGCCAATCACATTTGCAAGCAGCAAAATGAATTTTATGATACATGAGTGGTACCCATGATAATGAAATTTTTTACTCCTACTTTAGCAATTTTGATTTGGTAGGATATACAGATAGTGATTGAGTAGGTGATATGGAAACTCGAAAAAGTACTTCTGGATATGCATTCTTTCTTGGATAAGGAGTTTCTTCATGGTCTCAAAGAAACAACAGGTTGTTGCGCTTTCCATGGTGGAAGCTGAGTATATGGCCACAACTTCAGCAACATGTCAAGTAATTTGGCTTCGTAAAATGCTCAATGAATTAATACATGAACAGACAGGTTTATGAAAATTATGTGTGATGATAAGTTAGCGATTGCATTGGCTAAAAATCCAGTTTTCTATGAGAGAAGCAAGCATATTAATAT
Source organism: Saraca asoca (assembly GCA_026873985.1). NCBI lineage: Eukaryota > Viridiplantae > Streptophyta > Magnoliopsida > Fabales > Fabaceae > Saraca > Saraca asoca. The sequence continues at coordinate 9,310 of JANHAO010023992.1, forward strand.
CAAGTATCATTATTGTGAGTTAATAAAAAATGATGAAATTGAACTAAAATTTTGTAAGTTTGTAAATTAAGTTGCATACATTCTAACAAAACCACTGAAGGTGGATGTTTTTGAGAAACTAAAAATAATACTTAATGTTATTTCAAAATCAAATTTAAGGGAAGATATTGAAAATAATTTAAATTAGATTTTGAAAAAAAATGATAAAGGTTGAAGCCTTAAATTGTGGAAACTGAAACCTCAACTGTAATAAGATAAGACTAGAGTTTGACATAAGCCTTAAATCTTTATTTTTGGAATGCAACAGATAAAGTTTAGTGACGATAAGATTGATTTATTAGGATAAGTCTTAAACCTTTATTTTTGGAATGCAACAAGTAAAATTTAGTGAAGATAATGCTAGTTTGTTAGGATAAAAATGAAGATTTTATTCTTATCTTATTACTTTAGTTTTGTCTTTAAATATAGTTCATTTCAGTTTTTTTGTAATGCAATCAAAAAGTTAGGAAGAGAAATAAGCTAAAAAGCTTGTGAGTTAGATAAAGTATAATATTTCTTTGTGTCTTGAGTTAAAATTGTGATTAAATAATTTTTCTTTTCTTATATTCTTCTCCAGAAATATTCTTCTTTTATTTTATTTTTTTTAATTTTAGTTCTAACACAAATATCTACATCTACGCTCAATCAAATGAGTGGTAAGACAAAATCACTATTTTATTCTTTCACTGAATTTTTTTGGTCATTATTTAATTTTTATTTTTATTTAATTTTTGATAAATCTAATTTTTTTAATTAAATCCATTTGTCTTTTAATTTTATTAACAAAATTGATGATATAAAAATTTAAAATTTGATTTGGTGTCCTCTAATACTCTCGTAGTACCTTTCAACTGTAAATATACTTTGTACCTTTAATTAAAAATTAGAAACATAAAATAAACACTTTAATTTTTTTTGTTTATTAGTTAATACATGTCGTTCTAATTGATATAAAAGCTTAATCTTTCAAATTATGCAAATTATATTTAGTATTTACACAAGAATTAGATAATATCATATCAGATTTTGGATTTTTAAATTATCTTTTATGTTAATAAGATGTAAAATAAATAGATAAAAAATTTAATTGAAGGAAATTGAATTTATCAAAAGTTAAATTAAAAATAAAAATTTATTAGGAGTTAAATTAAAAAACGCTTGCATATCCGAAAAACTCAAAATAGTGTTTTAGCCCCAGAATTATATTTGTCTTTCAAGATTATAGTGAAGGGTTTTTTTAGGAAACATCCTTTTTCTTTGTTCTAAAAGGGTCTTGTGGAAAAGACGAAAGGGTCAGCATCTGCATGAATTGAAGCCGGTGTACAACGGCGATAGGCCGTCAAATATCCTCCGCACATCTAAAAAAAATCTTGTGCATATGAACACGGGTCAATCTTGAATCATAGTCCACGCAAAAATGAAAAATCTAAGATATGCGTGACTGGGTCCGAAAATTGCGGAAAAAATGTTTCATCCATGATCTTTTGTTGCGATAAGTTGGATTTTTAGAAAATAAATTTTCTTATAAAATTTTTGAAAAATATTTAAAATTATTTAATTAATAATAAAAATTAAAAATTTTCGTAAGAAATTTATATTACACAGAAAAGGATAAACAAGTAATTTCTTATAATTTATGGGATGTAAAACTTTCTAAAACAATTTTATTTTCTTTATTTTGTCAATTAGTAATTAATCAAACAATATATTCATAAACAAATTGCTAATAAGTTGTACTCGCTACTTAACTTTCTATTTATCAAACAACCTCTTATTTTGTATTTTCAGCACAATGTTGTTATACTTAGTCCAATTTAGGTTTAGAAATTAATCAAATAAAATTAAGAACTATTAAAAATTTCTCCCTTTTCATTTTGATCATATTAGATTCACGTTGTAAAGAGATAGGATTAAGATTATTTTAATCCTTACAAAAAAATTTTAATCTCACTTCACATAACAAAATTTTTAATCTCACTTCACATAAAAATATTACTTTTTATTATTTTTTTTCGAGCCACATATATTTTTATGTGCATGTATTTTAACATAAACTTGCCATCTTTAAAATGGTAACTATGTGTTTGATTTATGGGAGAGCTAAGGAACATGGACATCACATATTTAAAATAATATGCAACTATCACAAAGCCTACATATACAATTTTGATTGAATTAATCTTCAATCCCCTGTAATTTATTTTTTCTTTAATTAGATATTTATATTAAAATTTTGAATTGATTATTTACAATTTATTTTAATTTTTAATTGCTTATTTCAGTCAATTCCTCATCTAGTTCCGTTCAAAAATATTAGATTACAAAGAGTATCTTATCTTGCTACTGCTTAAGGAGGTTGATTCCTTTTTGTTCTTTCTATTATTTAGATTT